>JAFEMH010007993.1:0-68096 GCA_022495995.1 Adenophora triphylla var. japonica | reverse complement strand
GATTGAATTGCCGCGAAGTGGGCGAGGACCGGTTGACCTGCGGCTTACGACGGCCGTTGAATTGCCGTTGAAGTGGGCGAGGACCGGCCTTACGTTGACGGCCGGTTGAATTGCCGTTGAAGTGGGCGAGACCGGTCTTACGCCGACGGCCGGTGGTTGAATTGCCGTTGAGTGGGCGAGGACCGGTCTTACGCTTGACGCCTGGTTGAATTGAAGGGTTAGGGACCATTCTCGCACTGGATTTGGCTGAAAAGGCCTTAGACGCCCAGGGGCAAAGATTATAAGGGCAGGAAAGTAATTTGGCCACCTCTTGCAAAGAGGTCCGTACGGACCAACCTCGGTTATAAAAGAGGTCCGTACGACCACCTTGTTTTTTACAGCCTGATTTTGACCGGGTTTAAATGACCGAGGCTCCTTCATTTCCTTCTTCTTCCGTGCGTGAACCAGCGAGAGAGAAAGAGAGAAAACGCCATTTTTGTCCAAAATCTTCCAAAGATTTTTTGCTTGAATTGTTTGCAATGGCGAAGGATCTCGAAGGAGTCGCCGTCAACGCAAGCCAACAGGTGGTGGTTCAGCAACCCATGGAGCTTCAAAGAAATTGGATCTCGGCTCGTTCCATCTCGGCTGAACCCGGATGTTCTCAGTATCCGAATCCTGAGGTGCACAATCGTCGCCCTCACGAACGTCTGGGAGGTAAGAAATCTGCTCCGTTCGCTTGACTTCTCTGTCGAATTTTTGAATGCTGCAGAACTAGGTTTTAGTTTTTCGCATTTTTGAATTTTTTTGTTATTATTTTATGCCTTTTTTGTGAAATTCTTGATGAGAATTGTTGAAAATGGACATGTAAAAATTGTGGGTATGTGTATTTTGTGCGTAAATGTGTAGATTAGCTCTTATTTGTGAAAATAAAGTGCCTATCTAGCGAATTGCATGCTTTGAGTGTTTTGTACCTAATGCTATTTATGTATGTACATTATGAGAAAAAATTATCGTGTAGTGATAATTTTGTGAAAAATGTGACACGTGGCCGTGTTTTTGTGACGGGTTATATGCTGAATATGTGTGCAGTAATGGGACGGATTTTTTTTTTGTTATGCATATGTGTCGTGCCGTGTTTGTTTTGGGTGACGGACTCTCGTGTGGAAAATATGTATGCAATATGTGTTGTGGTTGGGACGGATTTTCTTTTGAAAATGTGTCGTGTAGGGTTTAATCCTCCCTTTTTTTTCTTTTTGAGAAAATGTGTACAGGTTTGGCAGCCGTGTTTTTGTGACGGATCGCATGGGAAAATATTATATGCATGATATATGTGAAAATTATGTGCATTGTGGCCGTGGTTTTGTGACGGGTTACATGGAAAAATTATATGTATAATGTATGTGAAAATTATGTGCAATATGTGCATACGTGTTTTAGACGGTTATATGTGCCTTTATAGTTAAGCATCGTGATTGATCGACTTCGTCAGTGTTTACCTCAAGCAGGATTGCGGGGCTTATGGCCGGGAAGCTGCCAAGAGGGATGAAGACTCGGGATCGTCTTCGAGGTCAGTCATGTGGAGCTAGCGGGCAATGATGCCCGATATTTCCGTGGACGGTAGGCCGAGTCCCCTGGAGGCCGGCTTATGCTTCTCGGCCTAGGTGTGTTCGTTTGAGAACCCGGGTCGGAAGTGTTCAGCCCGGGACACGAGGAAGAACAAGAGTCAGTCTTCCCGGGTTTATCCGAGTATAATTGGTGGGATACCACCCACACCTTCCACCCGAGCCGGGGCGAGGTGATTGACGCCCACTCGATTTGCTGCCGCACACGGCCTTCCTTCAAAGGAGAGCCTGCTGGAGGGTGGAGAGTGGACAATTTATAGCTGATGACGGTGTCGACCGAGCCGCTGGGCTTTGAGCCTCGGGTCTCCTCGCAGGGGCCTCGGACATGGCGCCGTGATAAGATTGACAGGATCACGGCCGCATTGGGGCCTCACATCCGGGTACCGGCCAGCATGACAGCCAGGGAGCAAGCTTGGCAAGCGCTTCCTTCTTCGTGGGGTATGCACCGTCCCGAGACTCTGCCTTCCTCGAACTCACGCTGACTCCAGCCCCTTTGCTCGTTGGAGAGCTTGATTGACCTGGATAGGGCCCAGGATATTGCTTGGGGCGCAGGCGTGCTTTGGCCGAGCTCTACCTTCTCCTTGGACCGGCTTTCTAGTCGGGTGCGTGGTCCGCGTCGTTGGCACTGCTTTTGACTTTGCTCTGGAGGTATGCAGTTTATTTGGCCGGTTTTTGATTTGAGCAACTTGTCCACATTTCTCCATTGTCTTTTGCACTGAGCCTTCTCGTTTTTTGTCACATGTGTGGTTTTATGAGGTTTTCCATGTGCTTCCCGTGGGATAGGGATCCCTGGGGCGTTGTTTACCGCGCACCCTCTGCATATGTTGAATGCCCGGGCTCGTACGGCGAGGGAAGAAGAGGACCAAATGGGAAGCTCACCATCGCCCTCACTGGGATGTGCCACAGTGAGCCGCTTCTGAGAGAGATAGCCCTGAGGGGTTCGTCTTCTTTGTTCCCGTGGGACTCTGTGTATGAGGGGGATGAGTTTGAGGGGGCTCCCGAGGTGACAGCGCGGCGGAAGATGCCAAGCGGGCTTGGGACCTCATATGTGATGTCATGTACTCCGGGGAGCGGGTCTTCTGGGCACAAGCATTCGTGGCTCTCCAGCTTCCCGTGGCTCCGAGGGACCCTCCCTTTCGGGATGTGGTTGACTCTGGATATGGATGATGCTTGACTTCGAGAGGTAATCCTTGGTGCTGGTGTCGGTGCCGAGGAGTTCATTTTACTACGGAGAGGAGTACGGGGCCATGGTGAGGAGGAAGCCGAGGACGCCGCAGTACCGGCGCGGAGAGAGAGGCCGGCCCGCAGCTCCCTGCAGGTTCCGATGCCGGACCGGATTTCACGTACGTCCGCGGGGACGTGGTCGAGGAGGAGGGTGTCTCAGTACTGCCCCGAGCAGGCTCCCGCCGCATACCGAGTGGATCCCGACAGACTCGCGAGTGTGCCGACTCTTTTCCATCTTGGCATCTTTTCTCGCATTTTTCTCTTTTTGTTGTTGAGTATAACCGCATTTGATGAGCGTTTCCTTGGCTTCTTGTTGGTGCAGTCCCGGGAGAGCCTATGATATGCCGACTCGCCGTTACGTGGCGATGCGCTCCTTCGCTAAGAAGACGGCGTCGAAGATGTCCCGCCGGCTCGCGCCGTGTGCTGGCGTGACGAGCCTATGCCTTCGAGGCATTCGTGGACGTTCCTCCGCCTAGAGCCGAGCCGTGAGCCGCAGCAGAGGGACCTTGAGGGGGCGGCATAGCATGGATGCCGGACATCTTCGGAGCCGCAGGGCCTCGAGGGAGCAGCCCTTTTATCGGGCCTCATGCCTCCGCATGGCGCACATGGTAGGGTTCCTCGAGCCTTCCTTCTTTGATCCTTTCGCCGGATTTGATCCTTCGAGTACTTTTCGTGGGAGCCTCAAAGCGGTGCTCGGTATTCCGACGACGAGGATGTGACGGGCGAGTTCGCCGGGATGCCCGACTTTTCTTTGGAGGACCTCTATGGCGAGGATGATGATGCCGAGGATTCCGATTAGTATTCATTTGCTTTCCTCTTTTCATATCCCTCCTTTTTTTTTTTTTGTTTAGCAACAGACATTTATTGGTACCCGTAATAAAACACATGTATTTGCATGGCAAAGATTTTATTTTAAGATGTAATGTCATTTTTGTGATTCCCGGAATTGTCCTAGAAATTGTTGCTATTATTATTTTTTTTATTTTTGTACATGCCACGTGAGCCGAGAGTGTGTTTGTGGGTAGTGTTTGTTTGCCGGGAATGGCTTTGGCCGTTGTTTGGGCCGTTTGGAGCAAGGTTTTGCCGAGGACAAAGGGTTTTTGTACCGTTTTCGGGAAATGGGTTCATGGCTTGCAAGGAGGTCCGTACGGACATACTTAGCATGCAAAGAGGTCCGCACGGACCAACCTTGCTTTTGGGAAGGACATAAATGCTTTCCAAAGGCTCGGTTCTTCCTCATTTCCCCATTTGCACCATTTTCGAGCTTTCTTCCCCATTTTCTCTAGGAACCTCCATTTTTGCCATGGATTCTTCGTACGTCCCCTAGAATTTTGCCGAGGCTTTCGCAGAGAGTGCAAGCACACTTCCTTGAGCAAGCTTGAAAACATGGATGCGGCGCGTATGAGGCATCGTAGACGGGCTTTCGAGGTAAGGTTTCGTCTTTGCTCTGCTTTGGTCTTTTAAGGAGTTGGTTCCCGATTGGGATTTGTTGCGGTCTGCCGCGAAGTTCCGGGATGTTAGGAGGCACGTGTACTGTTTCTCCTACAATGAAATGGTGCCCACTTTTGAGGATTTTCGGGCTTTGATTGGAGGACCTGAGGTGGAGGCCATCTCGCTTCCTTTGATTGGTGGTGCCGCGCGAGCGTGAAGCTTCGCAGACTTTCTTCATACTTCGTTGGAAGAAGTGCATGGCATGATCCTTGATTCGGGTCATATCGACATTTCGGGAAGCCGCGGAGCGGTTCATGGTTGATGATGAGAGTGGACGCCTCTGGGATGTATTTGCTTTGTGGCACGATAGCGACGCTTTTTCTGGTCCGTGCCCTCGTCATTTGTGATGGCGCTTTGCTAGATGTGGTAGGGCACTGCAGAGCCGGAGAGGATATTGTCCCGTTGGTGCCGGGGGAGACTCTTCATGGTATCGACCGTCCGGCGACCGGGGATCGTTTTATGAGAGGGGAAGCCCCGCTTTGCTCACCTTGTGGCTGCGAGAGAGACTTCGTGCCATGCCCGAGGCTCCGACGTCGTTTAGCCCGTGGTCGTTTGCTCGCCGACCTCTTGTGTTGGATATGGATCGCCCGCCCGGGAGAGATGGATGGCACAGCTTGGTACGCATCGATCCGCCGGTGGGTTCCGCACCGGGAGGATTGAGACCAGAGGATCTTGGCAGAAGGGTCCTACGTTGTCGAGTTCCAGGTTTGTCTTGGTCCTCCTTCTATATTCCGTCGCTTGTTTCCCGGCAAGCTTGGGATGAAGCAGAGCCTTTGTTGGGCCGGGATGACCTTGCTATCAAGGAGGTAGTTCCTCTTCTCGTATGGCAGCTTCAGTGCCTTCTTGTATTTTCCGAGGGTATGGAAGTATTCCGCTTTCCCTCCCCGTGGTACTCCTTAGACGTCTGGGGAGCGTTGTATTGACGACTCCGCATCCGGGCCCGGTAATGAGCAACAGAGTCAAGGGCAAATCCATGGTCTTGGAGAGCAGGCGTGTAGCGATTCTGGGACCCTTGCCGTAGTAGCTATTGCCTTAGGAGTGCCGAAGCTCGGGTCTCGACCCCTTTCGGGATGTGACGGGAGACGCTTTGTTTGACTACGAGACTAGGGTTGACCGACCGACAGGGAGAGGTCCTCTTTACGACTCAAGCAGGGAGTGAGATCCGAGCCGAAGCGCGGCGAATGAAGCCCCGAGAGCTACCGGATTGTTTGAATCTACGGGAGGACCCCGCATCTCTGACCGAGAGACGCAGAGTTGGTTCACGTAAAGCGAAAGAAGACTCGCCGGGGACGAGGGAAGAAAGGAAAGAATGGCGAGGGGACAAGCGCAGATGGCGCGGAATGACCTCCTAGGTATCCATTCATTGCATTGCAAACACATTATTAGTTAAATGTATTAAGTCAGTTTTTAGCATGTTGTGAACTTGAGAGTAGACCGTGCTTGAACTCATCAAGAAATGTTGTAACCGTTAGTGATTTGTGATTTACTTTTAAAGCTTTGTCGAGACGCGAGATCTTTTGTTTGCCTTTGCTTCGTTGTGCACTTTGTCTGGCGTCCATCTGACTTTTCTCGTTGCATCCGCGGACCGAAGTCCTGTCCGGCCCCGACGGCAATCCCTTTGCCGAGGCTTCGTGCTTGGCCGAGAGGTTGAATGCTCCCTTGACAAGTCATTTTGACGGTCTTTTCGTAGCTTCCTTGCTCTTGTTGGCGTCGGGCCTCTTCGACCACCTTTTTTTTGGCAGCTTTCTTCGTCGAGCTCCTTTATTTATTGTTTTTTTGTGAGCCCCCTTGCTCGAGCTCTCTTTTTTTTTTTTTTTTTGTTTTTTTTTTTTGTGAGCCCTGCCCGAGCTCTTTTTTTTTTTTTTTTTTTTTTTTTTTTTTGAAGCGCGTGAGGGCGAAGACAAGCCCCCGGCTTGGAAGCAAACATGAGTCACTGCTTTGATGCCGAGCGACCCTGGATGTCCTTTCGATGTTGCCTCCGTCGTTTGACTTGGTCAAGGTGACCGCCGGGGGCGTGTTCTTGAAAAGTGCGGAGCTTGATGGGAGGTCTTGATTGACATTCAAACTTTTGACTTTTTTGTGTATTTTTAGACCGGACCAATTAAGGTTGCCTACGTTCTCCTGACTAGAGGGCTCAGTCCGCGTAGTTCGACACTACATGGAGTGCCAAGAGATGCACGCTGTTCTTCTTCGTGCGAAGTATCTCGCGAAGTTTGCTTCCGTTGACTCGGATTCATGAAGGGATTGCCGCCTAGGCCCTGTCGCCTTCATGGCGCTCCGGAGAAGATCTTTGAACCACGAAAGTGGCCGATCCATGTGGGTTCCCATTTTCCCAGCTGGGTTGGTTCGAGCGGGAGGCTTTTCTTGAGTACAAGGTCACCTTTCCCCGATGTCTCGGGATTTGACTTTCTTGTCAAAAGCTCTAGCCATCCCGCTTTGATAGGCTCGGACGTGTTCCATGGCCTTTAGTCGTCGCTCATCTAGCGTGAGCCAATTCGTCATGCTCGGCTTCGAGCCATTCGACTTCGTTGATGTCATTTTCCACAAAGACTGGAGTGAGGGAATTTCAGCCCGATGGAAGGACTCGCTTCCATCCCGTATGTCGTGGCAAATGGGGTTTCTCCCGTGGTCGTTTCCGACCGATGTGCGGTAGCCCCAAAGTGCAAGGTGCGCTTCTCGGGCCAATCTCGCCCTCGGGTGGTCATTTTTCTGATGATCCGTTCGAGGGTTTTGTTTGCCGCTTCCACGGAGCCGTTTGTTTGTGGCCGGTAGGAGAAGATTTGTGGCGTGTGATCTTGAATTCACCAGCAGCCCGTCGAACTCTCTTCGAAGTGTGAGCCGTTGTCCTGATATGACCTCATTTGGGATGCCGTATCGGCATGATGTTTTCCTTTGAGGAAATGCGCGACCTTCTTGGAGGTGAGTACCTTGTAGGACTTGGCTTCGACCCATTTGGTGAAGTAGTCGATGGCTACTAAGATGAACTCGTGACCGTTGCCGCTCTGGCGGAGCGATTTTCCCGATGACGTCAATTCCCAAGTGGCAAAGGGCCAAGGTGTAGTCATGCAAGAGAGATCGTGGGGTGGTAGATGATTGAGGTTGGAGAACCGCCGGCACTTGTCGCAGCCTTTCGGACAAAGTGGATGCAATCCGCTTCCATGGAGATCCGAAAGAGTAGCCCATCCCGAGAATGATTTGCATCAAGGCTGCTGCATTCATGTGAGGACCGCAAGCCCCAAGTGGACTTCTCGTTCATGAACCGGCTTGCTTCTTCTTGATCGATGCGCACAGTAGGAGTGGCCCGTGGTAGCGTTTCTTGTATAACATGTCCCCGAGGATGACGAAGCGAGAGGCAAGGCGTTTTAGGGCCATGATGCTCTTGGTTTTGACCCTCCCGCGTGTGGGTCTTCCTTGTTCATGAAGGTGATTTCCCGCCTCTGAGGTATTGGAAAATCCGGTTATACCATGGCTCATTGACGGGCTTAGGTTCCGGTTCGATCTCACAACAAGAGGCGTGAATTTCCTTTCGTCCGACTTTGAAGGGTTTGATTGCTTTTCCTTCGGGGATTTCCACAAGGGAAGCCAAGGCGGCTAAGGCATCCGCAAACTCGTTTCGGTCTCTTGGCAAGTAATGGAAGGTGACCTCTTCGAATTGTGTGATGAGGTCCTCTATGCAGGCATGGTATTTTTTGCAAGCCCGGGTCTATGGTTTTCCACTTGTTGGAGACTTGGTTGATGATCAAGGCCGAGTCCCCATAAACTTCGAAGTTTCGGACATTCTCTCGAGTGCCGCTTGTAGTCCAAGAATAGCAGCTTCATATTCGGCGGCATTGTTGGTTACCTCGAAATTGAGCTTTATAGCAATTGGGTGTGCTCGTCCTTGGGATCCACCAAGAGCATACCGATGCCGTTTCCTTTTGGTTGGCCGCTCCGTCGAAGAATAGTTGCCATCGATTTTCGCTGACAGGAAGATTCCCTCGTCCGGAAATTGTGGTTCGGGGCCTCGAGCCTCGTTGGTTGGGAAATCGCCCAGCTTGTTCAGGCCATGGCCCGTCCCTTGATTGACTTTTTGGTTTACGTACTTGATATCAAATTCCGCTAGGAAGAAAGACCATTTGGCGAGCCTCATTGACAGAGATGGTTTGTCGAAGAGGTACTTGACCGGGTCCATTTTGGAAACCAAGTGTACCGTGTGCGATCGCATGTAGTGCCGTAGTTTCCCGACAACCCATACCGTAGCCGCGCAGGTTTTCTCGAGGGCCGAGTAATCTGAGTTCGCCGCCTTGAAACTTTCGGGACCGACGAAGTAGATGGCGCTTTCGACCCGTGACTCCTTCTTTTCTTGACAGAGCATGGCTCCAACCGGCGGTGCCTGGCCACGCTTAGGTATAGCAACAAGTGGCTTTTCCTCGTGGGGAGGACAGAGAATCGGAGGACTCACAAGGTATGCTTTTATTTTTTCAAAGGCATCTTGGCATTCCGAGTTCCATTCGATGTCGGCGTTCTTCTTCATCGCTTGAAGATTGGCTCGCACATGAGGTCAATCGGTTGACGAAGCGGCCGATATATTGCAGGCGGCCCACGAAGCTTTTCACCTCTCGTCCGAGTTTGCGGTGGTCTCATTTCGATGATAGCTTTGATCTTTTGAGGATCTACCTCGATGCCTCTCTCGGTGACCATGTATCCCAAAACCTTGCCTCGGCTAACCCCAAATGTGCATTTTGCGTGTGGCTTAAGCCTCATTGAGTGTTTTCTGAGGCGATTGAAGAATTTTCTCAGTCCGTAAGGTGTTGTCCGTCTGATCCCTTTGAGTGAACGATCATGTCATCGACGTACACTTCGATCTCTTTGTGGATCATATCGTGGAAGAGGGCGGTCTTTGCCCGTTGGTAGTAGCCCCGCCGTTCTTGATCCGAACGGCATTACCGTAGCGCAGGTTCCCAGGGGTTGTGAAAGCCGTCTTTTCTTGGTCTTCTTCGACCATCTTGATTTGATTGTAGCCGGCAAAACCGTCCACGAAAGACTTGACTTCGAAATTGGTCAGAAGTGTCTACCAACATGTCGATGTTGGGTAGTGGAAAATCGCCCTTGGGACTTGCTTTGTTGAGATCTGGAAGTCCACGCAACGTACTTTTCCATTGGCCTTGGTGACCGTGACGATATTGGAGAGCCATGTGGGTACTCGATTACTCGATGAAGCCGACGCGGAGCATTTTTCGATCTCCTCTTTGACTTGTAAAGACCATTCTCGCTTGATTCGGCGTAGCTTTTGCTTGATGGGCTTAGCCTCGGGATTCAAGGGGATCAGGTGTTCTACAATGTTAGGATCTAACCCGGGCATGTCTCGGTAGGACCAAGCGAACACGTCCACGAACTCTTTGAGCCGTGCAAATGCGTCTTGCTCGCGCCGATGAAGAAACTTCCGATTTGCGTCTCTTTTCGCTCTTCGCCAGCTCCCAAATTCACTTTGGTTAAAACCTCCTCGGCCTTTGGGCCCGGTTTTTCTCTCGTTTGACAACATGCTTAAAGATGTGCTTAATGTATTGTTCGTTTAATGTGTCTCGCTTTCTTTATCAAGTGAATCGTTATTAACTCGTTTGTGTGTTAGTTAATTTATCGCTTGTTAAAGATGCAATGAGAGGATACTCGGAAAGATCGAAGCATTCATTAAGAGCATACGGGAATACATTATTGGCAATGAGTTCGTAATCTTCTGGCGTGAGGCCATCGGATGACTCGAGAGACTCCAAATTCAAAGCTAATGGACTCGGGATGAGTTTTGACACTTTAGACTCTAGGACTCGAGGGTCGAGACCAAGTTGTTCGATCATGTCCTTTTTCTTGGCGGTGGGTCAGGAGAAGGTGGCCCGGTTATTGAGTGGCCATGAGCTTGATAGGAGATGGGGCTTGAAAGGCTTTATGTCACCGTTCCCGATCATTGCTATCACGGAAAGTTATCGAGAAACAAAATCGATTAGATCCAGGCATCTCGATTTCTTCTTTGAAAGAGCGGAGGTGGAGCTTGATGGCTCGTCCCGAAGCATCGTCTGCAAGGAGTCTCTTGCTTTTGTCTTGGGCATTACTAGCTCGAATGCGCACTCGTCCCGCTTGTTGAAGGCGGGAGTGTTGGAGAGAGTTTTTCGAATTCTTCCGCCAAAGAGAGGGTTTTTCCGAACCAAAATTCATTTTGAATAGTGGTGGTTGTGGATCCCGGCAGGGGCGGTGTGTCGAGGAATGCTCTTCGGATGTGATTTGGCTTGAGGCCTCGAATCTTGCCAGTTCTGCTGGAGCTTGTCCATGGTTGTCGGCCGGCTTTGTTTGGCGGCGATCAGCTCTGTTCCTTTTTACGGATCTTCTTCAAGTTGCTTAGGCCTTCCTTGTGAAGTACTTGGTCATGTCGAAGGCCGTAAGGACGAAGATCGGAGATTGCGTGCAAGCCTCTTTTGTTATACGTGGAGCGTTTACGTGCGGCTCGCTTGTCTTCCGCAATGTGTTCGGGAGTAGGAGAGTATCCCGAAAGCCGTGCAGGGTATTCTGTTCTTTGATATTGATGATCCGTTGAGTGCCACGATGGCGTTTTCCCAAGCCAAGGCCCCGGGATGTAGTTCATGTGCTTCATCATTTTCATCGGGGGAGGAATCTTGTCCCAAATCAAAGGCAAATCTATGTGGCACACCTGGGCCTTTGGGCTCTCGATGGTGAACCCTGTGAGCATCATGCCGTCATCATCGTGTTTGATCTCTAAAACCGGGACGCCGTTGGTGTCGGTCCTTTCAGTGACTATGCTGTCGCCGTAGATGATGGTCGAGATACATGCCTTTGGATGAACTTTACGCATTGATGGAGAGTAGATGCCACCCCATTGATCTGATGTAGCCAAGGACGTCCCAAAATGGCAGTGAAGGTGATCGGGATGTCGATGACTTGGAAATCTGTCGGGACCATTTGTTTTCCAAACCACAGGTTCAAGGTGGCTATTCCCAGGACTGGGCGGGATGTTGAGTCGTATGCCTTGATTGCCTGAGTCGAGGGTTTTAGATCAGTTGCTTTGATCCCTAGCAAATCCATCATTTTGGCTGGAAGGACGTTCATGGATGATCCCCCATCTACCAAGACCCGAGGGAGACGGCGCTCGTCCAGTTGAACTGTTATGTAGAGAGGCTCGTTGTGGTCAGCCCCAAATTTTGGAAGATCGAGCTCTGTGAAGGTGATGATATTGCTGTAATTGACGTTGCCAATCATCGGCTCCTTCATCGGGTGTCACTTTGTGATGGGAACCATAGTGCAGGCCGAGGCTTTCTTCCAACTTGAGCTTGTGCGGGTAAGATGAAGTGAGTAAGGACCAGAGTGAGATGTTAGCCTGAGTGCGCTTGAGCTGTGTCAAGACAGGATCTTCAACCTTTGGGTCCAAGGTTTCAGCTTCTTTGGCGTAGGGCCCCTTTTCAATTCGTGGCTCAGGTATGGCTGGCCTTTTGTCCGTCCGTCGTGGAGGATTCATCGGGGATTTGACCGGAACGTGTCGAACATTCACCTCTGGACTTATGGTTTTGCTTGTCTCTCCCGTTTACGGAGTGGGAGGAGCACGATTGGCGTAAGGCCGGGCTGCGCATTTCAATTCGTTCACTTTGTCATGGCTTTTCGAAGCATCAATAGTGGCTTTGAGATCTTCCCAAGACGGGGTTGGATTATCGGACCTTCGGGCCTTCGGTGGCGGTGCGAAGCTCGTCCCGGTGATCATGGAGCAAACATTGCCGTGGCCTGTGCGAGAACTAAGGCCGGGGAGGTTTCTTTGGAGTAGATGACATAGTAGTCAAACTTTCCCGAGGGTTCTCGAAGGGTTCCGACCGTGGATCACCAGATTCATACCTCTTTTTCAGTTTTGTTGAGAAGATAGCTTCTTCTTTCGTCGAGGACGGCCCTCGTTCATTGCATCCTGGAATTCCATTTCCGCACAAGCACCGCTGAATCGCGGACGTCCCACCGAGATGTGTTCGTTGTTCGGCGGTGGTACGGGACCTCGGGAGGCTGGATGGGCAAGCTTTCCTCTGGAAGGTCTTGTGGTCTTATGTCATAACTTGCATGGCTCGTACGAGGGTAACGAGGTTGACTTACGGGAGACAATGAGAGATGTTAGAGGCCGTAGGAGTGATCATGGCTTGGGAAGCCCCGGGTAGTTGGGTGGCTAAGGTTCCGAAGTGGTGCATGGCACCTTCGATCCGAGCTTGTTGCTCACCTTGACGTTTCTCAATAGCCATGAGGACTGCCAAACTTCTTCCCGGTGTTGGGAAATTTCTTGGGGGTAAGGTCCCGTTCTCATCGTTGTTATCCATGACTTGGCCATGGGAATTGACGGTGTCTGGTGACAGAGGTGGGTAGGACCTTGCTGTTTTGACACTGGGAGACGGGTTCCCGGGTACTCTCGACCACTCTCTGTTAGCTGGAGGGGTGACGGGCAAGGTTTAGACACGGGAATGGCCTAACGGGATAAAAGGGGGAAAGCTCACGTGGCATGTGGTTTCCGTTTCTTTTATTTTTTTTTGATTGATTTTTTTTTGTTGTTTTAATTTACTTAAAACATGTTTTCTCAGAGTCCTAGGTAGGTTGGAAAAGATTGCTCTTCTTTTTCGCAACTATGCTAGATCACAGGTCGATGGAGACCATCTCGTGCGGCTATAAGCCCCTCGTTTTGCACTGTATTTCGACATCCCGGGGTGGACGGCCCTGTGCGAGGGTCCTATAGTGCAAGCGGTTTCCACCGGCCTAAAAGAAAAATCGAACCTAAGGACCGAGCTGTCATGTTCGTTTTGATGCGTTAGCCATGTGAATAGTGAACCGAGCCGGCCACTGAGTCAAGATCGGGTCAAAGTTCGGCATGACCTCTCTTTACCTTGCTTGCGCAAGGGACTGTGACGTTAGGCGTTGGTGGGTCATATCGTCATGGGCCGACGTATCAAAGGTGTGATGACATGGTGTCATGCAAGCATGGATGTATATCGGGACGGAACATCGTGCAGGTGTAGCTTCGGAAATCAAGATCGAGGTCAAGATTTTAGCATGACCTTTCATCGCTTTGCTTGCGCAAGGGATCTTGAGTTCCGAGCCTTGACTCGAGAAAATGGCCGGCATGGTATATGTATCCAGTGTATGACACGGGACTGGGTAAAAACCAACCGAGTGCGGACGAGTGTGACTCAAGACTCAAACGTGCGGGGTTGACGCTTGGCTAGGATGGGATGTTTGGAATGATCCGTGCGCGTCCAAGAGGCCTAGGAAGACCTAACGGACTGCAGCGAGACCACTCCGGGTTGAGGGTTGTAGTGTGCGGTGTATCAGGCGGCGGTGCGCATAGTGTGCGGTGTAACCGAGGCGGCGGTGTGAGTAGAGTGCGGTGTAACCGAGAAGCAAGGTGCGAGTAGTGTGCGGTCTCTAAAATTCTTTTTCTAAGTAAAACAGAAGTTTTTGAAGAATTTTAAATGTATGCACAGATGTATATTGATGCATTTTTTTTTTTGTATTTTTATTTTTTTTTTTGTAAAATAAATCGAAGCACGTGCACACACACAACAGTTAAAGAAGGGGGTAAAATGAAAGTTTGACCCTCATCATCGTTTTAAAAATCTTTTGTTTTGTTTAAAAGTTTTTAAAACAAAAATCCCAATGAGTCGCCAATCGAAATAGCCAGGATCTCGAGAAAGGCCTCGCGGCCAGGCATCTCGCGGTCTTTCGCGTTGGAGGTGTCTCGCCGTTTGTTTTCGCATTTGTAGAGTCGCCACGCCGTTTTTATTAAGCCCAAAACATTGAAAAAGGGCATCGGTTTAAAGATAATTTTAAAGCTGTTTTTGTGTGATGAGATTTTGAGTTCGGAGGTCAGATGACTTCCCGGGAAGAGAATATTAGAATATTAGAGCTCACCCGAGTAGCCTCGTAAAACGAGTCTTTCGGATACTCCTTTAAATGTTGTGTGTGTGTGTGTGCTTTTAAAAATGCATGCTGTATCGGATGTCTACATTGTATGCTATGTATGGAAATGTATTGAAATAGTAATGGAAGGAAGCCTTACCAATGTTGGTTCGTGTCTGTCTTCTCCGCCTGGGAATAGTGTTTGAGGTCGGAGTAGCTGCCGGTGCGAATCTGGATTGCTTCGGGAGATGCCGGTTGTACGCGGGCGAGTTTCGGCGTGAGTTGATGTTGCGAGGCTGCGTTCGGGAGGCGAGAGGTTCGGCGTGCGTGGGGATCGTCGGGATCACTCGGGCGAGAGGTTCGACGTGCGTTGTGGTGGCGGGAGTCACTCGGGCAGAGTTTCGGCGTGGTTTGGGATCGTCGGTTTGACTCGGAAAGAGCCGGGACACCGTGGAAAGACCAGGCAAGGCCTCGGAGTACCACGAGGGGACTCGGAGTACCTCGAGAGTGCCTCGGGGCAGCACGGGAGTGTCTCGGGAGCGCTCGGGAGGCTGGAGCACGCGAGGGAGCTCGGAAGGCCTCGGAAGGATCCGAAAGGGCGGGAGTGCCTCGAGAGGACTTAGAGGGGAGCCGAAGGCTAAGGGAGGAAGAGAGAAGAGGGAGGTGTGTTAAAATGAGGAGGGAAGCCCTCTATTTATAGTAAAAATTTCGGAGCAAAGAGGTCCGTACGGACCTTCTTGGTTATCCCGAGAATTTTGGATTTCCTCGATTTGAGGGAATGCGCAATGATGGTGAATATTACGGAATGATGGTGTCCACGAGCAATAAGGTCCGTACGGACCATCTTGCATGCAAAGAGGTCCGTACGGACCAACTCTGCTGAGGGAGTAATCATTTCTTAGGGATTTGAGGGAATATTGTGGACTTTAAGGGGATTTAGTAATCATTGACACAAAGAGGTCCGTACGGACCTTAATTGCTTTTCTGATTTCCTGAAAATTCCCAAAAGGTCCTTTTGTCCCTTTTTATCCCAGGAAGGCTCCTCCCTTGGTTTGGTTGGGGGTTTGAGAGGGTTTTGAGAGGGTTTTGAGTGAGAGAGGTCTCCGAGACTACGTTGATGAGTCTGCGGTGTTTCCCGTGTGTTTGAAAGGGGGTGATCCAGATTGGGGTACTTACAATAACGCCAGTTTAACACAACCATTCCCATCATTGCCACCCTATCCCCGGCGGATAAACCTGGCAGTCATCATGAGTCCAGTACTCAAGGCACGAACGCCTTCATCTCAGGATAAACGCATCATCGCAACTCCGGTCTGAGGCGCCACACGCCCTCGAAAGTATCAGCAACTCCGGTCTAAGGTGCCACACGCCCTCGTATGTTCCAGCAACTTCGGTCTGAGGCGCCACATGCCCTCGTATGTTCAGCCACTCCGGTCTGAGGCGCCACACGGCCTCGAACGTTTCAGAAATCCCAGGTTTAGACGCCTCACAATAGTCTCACTCAGGTTTAGACGCCTCACAACAGTCTCTCTCAGGTTAAGGTCCCCACGCGCGGCTCCTTGCACCTACGAACTACGATCGGCTTGATTCCCGCTCGGGATACGTAGGAATCCTTTCGCTAAGGGTCCAGCCAGCTGACCGCCCAGGTCTTTCAAAGTAAGGCATCCCCCAATTTGGATCCTTATCTTTTTTCAACGACCCCACCTCCTTCGGAAGTGACATCGCAGAGGGGCTAACTGTAAGTACCCAAATTCGGTTTTACCAAAATCCGTTAGAAGTTAACCGGAATCCGTTAACTGGCCCGCTCCAGATTAACCGGAACCCGTTAAGCTCCCCGTTCCCAAGCCAACGAGATGTCCCGGGACTGCCCCGTGCATCCCGACGCCAAAGCGTACTCAACACACGTCGTCGCACGTAAAAGTACAGCTTTCCCTGAAAAACGCACTTTTCGACACTTTTTGGGGGCATTTCGGACATTTTCCGAACTGTTATTTTAAAAACGGATAAAACCGGGGATAATGGCACGAAATCCCGTAACCTGGTGAGTCACAGGGACACTTGGCGTGCATGCCACAGCTCCCTCATCAACAACAATCAAAAATCAATGTGAAAAGACTAAAATACCCCTGGTATGCAGTCTAAGTCCGGCCGGACTCTTTTGCAAATTTACAATTCCGAGCTGTTTGGCTCATCGATCGTACTTTACAATTTCGGATCGTTTGATTCCTTCGATACCGCATTTTAAATACTGTCATTTACAAGTCCGAGCCATTTGGATCGTGATAGTATTTACTTATCAAAGTCCGAGCCGCAACCCGATTCGTTGATCGCATATCATTTAATGCCTTTTTCCCGTAAAAAATGCTAACAATGTAATGCCCGGTTCAAAACAGGAGTTCGACATTCGAACTCTCTTTCAAAACGTGCGAAATGACGTTTGGATTCCAAACGTTCATCTTCAAACTTAAAAGCCTCCATTTGACACTCAAATCATTTAATATGTTTTTTCCGTAAAACCGTTAACAATGACACGCCCGGTTCAAAACCGGAGTTCGACATTCGAACTCTCTTTCAAAACGCGCGAAATGACGTTTGGCATCCAAACGCTCATCTTCAAACTCAAAAATCCAACGTTTGACATTCAAACGCTCCTTTCTTAAAAGTCAACATTTGACACTTAAGACAAACAGTTAAAATCAGCATTCGAGCCACTTTTCATAAAAAACTTCAAAACCGACGTTTGTCATTCAAACGCTCGCCTACGTTTGACATTCAAATCAAGATTAAGCTTGTCATTCAAGCCCCCATTTTCAAAATGCAAACACACACACGCACACATTTTCGAGAAAGGTAGAAAGACTCGTCATACGAGGCGTTTCGGGTGATCTCAATTACTCTTCCCGAAACGTAACGTGACCTCCGAACCTAACAATCTCTGGTAGTAAAAAGCTTTTTACTCATTTTTGCTACCAATAAAAATGACACCCCATTTTCAAAGCCTTTTCCTAAGTTTTTGCTGCCAATAAAAACAAAACCATTTTCAACCAAAAGCCGTTTCTCAACGTTTGGGCTCAAAATACAAAAACCGCGTGGCGACTCCTCTCCTTCCCGAAAGCGAGGTCTCAGACACCAACCCTCCGCGAAAGACAACCGCCCTTTTCGCACCGCACGAAAAAGCTCGGGTAATTTCAAGGGGACAAGCGCGAGTGGCGCGGAATGACCTCCTAAGTATCCATTCATTGCATTGCATACACATTATTTGTTAAATGTATTAAGTTGTCTTTTAGCATGTTGTGAGCTTGAGAGTAGACCGTGCTTATACTCATCAAGAATTTATTTAATTGTTAGTGATTTGTGATTTACTTTTAAAGCTTTGTCGAGACACAAGATCTTTTGCTTGCCTTTTGTCTAAGACTTGGCGCCGTCCAGCTTTTGGATTTTCTGTTGTATTTGTGGACTGAAGTAGTCTGAGCCTTGACGACATTCATTTTTTTTTTTGGATTTTGTGTTTGTGTTTGGATAGATCTGAGCCTTGATTGGCATCCAATTTTTTTTTTTGTGTTTTTAGACCGAACCAATAAAGGCTGCCTATGTTCCCCCTGGACTGAGGGGCTCAGGTCTCCGTAGTTTGACACTTTTTTGAAGTGACGGGGAGACAGTAAATTCGATTTTCTTCAGGCGAAGTATCGGCGAAGCTTGCTTTCGTTGACCAGATTCATGAAGGGATTGCCGTCTAGGTCTGTCAGCTTCATGGCACCTCCGGAGAACATCTTTTGGACCATGAACGGGCCGACCCAGGTTGGTTCCCATTTTCCAAGCTGGTTGGTTCGGGTGGGAGGCTTTTCTTTGAATACCAGGCCGCCTTCCCTGATGTCTCGGGATTTGACTTTCTTGTCGAAAGCCCTAGCCATTCTGCTTTGGTAGGCTCAGATGTGTTCCATGGCCTTTAGTCAGCGCTCGTCTAGCAGGGCCAGTTCATCGTGTCGGCTTCGGAGCCATTCAACTTTGTTGATCTCATTTTCCAGCAACACTCGGAGTGATGGAATTTCCAATTCAACGGGCAGTACTGCCTCCATCCCATAGGTCAGGGCGAATGGAGTTTCTCCCGTGGCTATTCTGACTGATGTTCAGTAGCCCCAAAGTGCCAGGTGCAGCTTCTCAGGCCAATCCCGTCCTCGTGTGGTCATTTTTCTGATGATCCTTTTGAGGGTTTTGTTTGCTGCTTCTACTGCGCCGTTTGTTTGCGGTTTTTAGGGAGAGGACTTATGGCGTGTGATCTTGAATTCGGCCAATAGTCTGTCGCATTCTCCTTTGAAGTAAGATCCGTTGTCAGATATGACCTCGTTCGGGATGCCGTATCGGCATATGATGTTTTCCTTGAGGAAATGTGTGACCTTCTTGGAAGTTAGCACTTTGTATGACTTAGCTTCGACCCATTTTGTGAAGTAGTCGATGGCTACCAAGACAAACTCATGGCCGTTTCTTCCGGGCGAGGCGATCTTCCCGATGACGTCAATTCCCCAAGTGGCGAAGGGCCAGGGAGTGGTCATGCAATAGAGATTATGAGGGGGAAGATGGTTAAGTTTGGAGAACCGTTGGCATTTATCGCAGCTTCGGACAAAGTGAATGCAATCTACCTCGATAGATATCCAGTAGTAGTCCATTCGAAGAATGATCTGCATCAGGGCTCTGGCGTTCATGTAGGGGCCGCAAGCCCCATTGTGGACTTCGTTCATGAGCTTGTTCGCTTTTTCCTTGCTGATGCAAAGGAGGGGCGGTCCTTGGTAGCATTTTTTGTATAGCATGTCCCCAAGGATGAAAAAGTGAGAGGCAAGGCATTTTAGGGCCACGATGCTCTTGACTTTGATTCCTTCTTTGCATTTTCCTTCCTCGTTCATGAAGGCGGTTTCCCCGTTCTTGAGGTATTGGTAGATTTGGTCGTACCACGACTCATTGATGGGCTCAGGTTCTGGTTCGATTTCTCAGCAGTAGGCAGGAATTTCTTTTCTTCCTTGATTGATGATCAGGGCTGAGTCCCCATAGACCTCTAGCTCTTGGACGTTCCTTTCGAGGGATGCTTCTAGTCAGGTGGCGCATGCTTCGTATTCGGCGGCATTGTTGGTTACCTCGAAGTTTAGCTTTATGGCGATTGGGGTGTGCTCGTCTTTTGGGTCAACCAAGAGCATTCCAATACCGTTTCCTCTTTTGTTGGCTGCTCCGTCGAAGAAAAGGTGTCATCGATTCTCGCCTTCAAGTGCGAAGATTCCTTCATCTGGGAATTTTGGTTCGGGACTTTTGGCCTCGTCAGTTGGGTAGTCGGCCAATTGTTCGGCAATTACCCGTCCCTTGATTGACTTCTGTTTCATGTATTATGCCGATGAAAAGGCTTCCGATTTGCGTCTCTTTAGGCTCTTTAGCAGTCCCCAAATTCACTTTAGTTAAAACCTCCTCAGCAGCTTGGGCCAGGTTTTTCTCTCGTTTGACAACATGCTTAAAGATGTGTTTAATGTATTGTTCATTTAATGTGTCTGCATCTTTATCAAGTGAATTGTTATTAAATGTTTGTGATTTAGTTAATTTATCATTTGTTAAAGATGCAATGAGGGGATATTCAGAAAGGTCGGACCTTTTATTGAAAGCGTAGAGAAGATACATTGTTGCTTATGAACTCATAATCTTCCGGCGTAGGGCCATCAGATGACTCGAAAGACTCGAATTCAAATACAACATGATTCGAAACTAGACACTAGGAGATGAGGGATTGGGCCAGGCTTCATTTCTCTTCACCGACTGTAGGTTTGAAGGGGGTGGCGATGGCGATGGCTCTGGTTGCCATTCTTCGACTGATGCTGTTCCCAGGGGAAGGTTTGCCTTTGGTTTGACTTCAAACCAGACCGCGGAGGTTTTAGGCTGCTCTTTTGAGGATGTCCCTCCATTGGTGCTACTATCAAGTCCCAGGGGCCCTTTGTAATAGAAGTCGTGGAGAGCTTCTTCCAGGAGGGCGAAGCACTCGCTTATTCAGAGTTGATTCTTGCTGATGTTGATTACCTTCATAGAGTCTCCTCCCTCGGCTGAGGTCTTTGCTTGGATGATGTTCACGATGTCTGAATAGCAGGGGCATCCTATTTCTCCTTCCTTGACTAGGCTCTGAAGGAGGTTACGCCATTGTTCTTCCAAGTCAGATACCGGGATGTTGAATTGGACTATGCTGTTGTAGCTGCCTTCGTGAGATTCGAGTGTGTCGTCGTGGGGGTTGACATGTTCCAAGGTGTTGGTGGTGGGCCATCTCTCTTCAGAAGGATTTCTGGCGATGTATGGGTCCACTCCTTAGTCAAGCTCCATCTGGGCGTCCATCTCTTGATCCTCTTTTAGGCATTCTTCGCAGTCATATATATCAGAATTGTCATCCTGGCCCATGAGTTTTTCGATCTCTAGCTCGTCATGGCTTAGTGCGTGGATGTAGGGATCTCTTTTGAAACGTATAATGACTGAAGACTCGTCTGCAGAGGAATATTCGGTCATGTCGGGACCTTCTTCTGGATCATAGCTTGCTGGCCAAGCACTCTCCATCACGCTGCTCCCGCGTATCACTTCAAGGTTCCCGTTAGCATTGATGAATTTTATGCATTGGTGCATAGTGGATGATACTGCTTTCATTTTGTGCAGCCAAGGTCATCCAAGCAGGGCAGAGAAATTGGACCTGATTTCCACCACTTGGAATTTTACCGACTCCATTTGCTCGTCGAATTGGTGCTCAGAGTGATCACCCCTAAAACAGGGGGGTGGAGTCATAGGCACGGATTATTCGGGCCGAAGGTCTCATTTGGGAGTGGTTGATTCGGAGTCGTTTCATCGTGCATGCTACAAGGATGTTGACTGCAGAACCGTTGTCGACCAAGACGTTGGGGAGAAAGAATCTTTCCATCTTCACGAGGATGAGGAGGGCCTCATTGTGTCTGTTTTCACATGTTGGTAAATCTGCGTCTGTGAAGGTTAGACCGCTTCCAGCGCTGTTGTTTGCTTCGTTTTGCCTTGTCTTCGAGAGTACTCGATCCACCTTTTGGGGTATCTTGATCGCGGTAGGGATAGTAGGGAGACGGTCATTCTCGGATCCTCCATTCTGGATTCCCAATCACGGGAGGGTTTGACTCTGGTTTCGCATTTCCAGTCGTAACGGGATAGCATGTTGACGGTCTCGGAGGATGTAGGGGGCCTATTCTCGCGTGGAGTCCTGCTGAAGGCTATCATATTTACTCTGTCATTTCGGGGGAATGAATCCCGACTGTGTTGGGGCCACGGGGATGTTCCAACTTTCCTTCTTCAATTAGCCCCTGGACCACTTGTTTCAGCATGAAGCAATTATCGGTGGTATGACCAGGATAGTTATGGTAGGCACAGCATTTGCTCATGTCCATGTTATGATTGAGAGTCTTTGGCTGAAAATTCTCGAGAGGTTTGAGGATATTCCGTTTCACCAATGCTTCGAACACTTGGCTCAGGGGCATCTCGAGGTTATCAAAATGCTGGAACTGCTGTGGGCGAGGAGGATTATTGTTCCTCGGGGGTGCTTGATCACGGTTTACTTGAGCTCCATTTTGAATGTAGTGGACTGCTCCGGCGGCTTCCTTTCATTTGCTTGGGACGGGTGCCGGATTTGACAGGATTGCCCGGTAGCGGTAGGGCAAAGCAGGAACAGCTGCTGTCTTTTGTAGGCTTAGCGTCTTCTCGAACTTGGTCCCGGCGTTGACCATGGCATTGAGGTCGGGATAAAAGTGGTGGCTGATCAGGGTACTTAGGGACGGTTTGAGGCATGAATGGAAGATATCCATCTGCTCTTCTTTGGAAAGCGGATCCATTATCTTGCTTAGTTTCCAATTCCATATTTTGTAGAACTCACCCACAGGCTCGTTGTCCTTTTGTTCGGTGGCTTGCAGATCATGGCGGTTGGTTTCCCATTTGAGGTTGGCGCGATACTTCTCCAGGAAGATCTCGCTGATTTGATCCCAGGTGGAGCGATTTTCTGCCTTTACATTGAGGAACCACCTTAATGCCGTGGATTTGAGGGAATGCTGGAAGTGATCTGCCATTTGTTGTGGAGGTAGTTGAGTGTATACCATCCCGTATCCTGGATTGTTGCAATTGGAGCCAAGGGCGTGATTGCCCGGACCACCAAGGGTTGTGTTTGGGAACTGGGGAATTGTTTCATTAGCCCCAAGGGGCAGTCCAGCGGGTGGAAGATTTGAAATGTCAGGATATCCGCTTGGGATGTTTGTCCCTTGCGGACATTGGGATTTCAGATTATGGTTGCGAGGCTCATATAGAGGCAAATGATTGAATCCCAGGGGATATCGAGATACATTGGGATCTAGGGGAGCGGGCCCATATGTGTGCTGGTGATATTGAGCTTATGGCGTAGGGCCGGGAAACTGTTTGTGCTGAGGCCGGCAAATCGGAGCTGCTTGACCGAGGCTAGAGTGAAGCTTTGAGTGGGAGCTACTTTGTATTGTCAGATTTTCATAGCTTGGTGGAGGTGGGACCTGTTGATAGTTTTGGGAAATCGAGGGAGCAGGCATTTCTTCATCTTCTATGAGGACGAAGGTCCCATCGGGCTGGGGAACGGCGACGGTTCCATGATGGCGCATGGTGTCTACGAACGATCCAGGCTTGCTGTTCTTCTTGGCGCTTCTTGAGAGTTTCGAAGGCTTGTAGTGCCTCCTCCGTTGTCTTGAGGCTTCTCAGTCGCGGGGTTCCGTTTCCCTCATTGTTATCTGTCGATCCTGCCATGGGGGAATAGCGGGCTGTTTGGACCGCTGAACCGGAAGGGTTGTCGGACCTTGCGGTTTTGACACTGAAAAGACTGCGCCCGGGTACTCTCAACCACTCTCGGTTTGCTGGAGGGGGTGACGGGTAAGGCTTAGACATGGGAAGTCCATTTTTGGATAAAAGGAGGAAAGCTCATGCGACATGCAGATTCCTCTTTTTTATTTATTTATGCTTTTTTTATTTACTTAAAACGTGTTTTCTCAGGATCCTAAGTTGGTTGGAAAATATTGCTCTTCTTTTTCGCAACTATTCTAGATCCTGGGTCAGTGGAGACCATCAATGCGGCTATAAGCCCCTCGTTTTGCACCTGTATTTTGACTTCCCAGGGTGGACAGCCCCGGGCGAGGGTCCTATAGGGAAAGCGGTTTCCACCAGCCAAAAGAAAAAATCAAACCTAAGAACCGAGCCTGTCATGTTTGTTTTAATGCGTCGGCCATGTGAATAGTGAACAGAGCTGACTTCTGAGTCAAGATCAGGTCAAGAGTTCGGCATGACCTCTCTTTACCTTGCTTGCACAAGGGATCTATGACGTTAGGTTTTGGCTAGGTCATATTGTCATGGATGACGTATTAAAGGCTTGATGACATGGTGTCATGTGGATAAGGATGTATATCCGGGACGGGGCATTGCCTGGGTGTAACTTTGGAAATCAAGATCAGGTCATGATTTTAGCATGACATTTCATCGTCTTGCTTGCGCAAGGGATCTTGATTTCTCAGATTTGACTCAGATAATGGCCGGTCATGGGATATGTATCCAGGCTTTATGACACGGACTGGGAAAAAACCAACCGAGTCTGGACAGAGTGTGACGCAAGCGAGCATGGTTGACACTGGCTAGGATGGGAAGTTTGGAATGATCGTGCGCGCTCGAAAGGCGTAGGAAGGGCAATCAAACTGCATCTGAGACCATTCCGGGCTTGGGGTTGTAGTGTGCAGTGTACATGATAGGAGTGCGCGTAATGTGCGGTCACTAAAATTCTTTTTCTGAGTAAAACAAAAATTTTTTGCAAAATTTTTAAATGTAAGTACACAGATGTATTATGATGCATTTTTTTGTTTTTTTGTTTTTTTGATAAAAAAAGTAAAGCACATGCACACACACACACACAACAGTTAAAGAAAGGGGTAAAATGAAAGTTTGACCCTCATCATTGTTTTAAAAATCTCTTTTTTTTGTTTAAAAGTTTTTAAAACAAAACGTCCCCAGCGGAGTAGCCAATTGAAATTACCCGGATTCGGCGCCCGGACCGTGCATCTCGTGCTGGTTCGTCATTTGCCGCATTTTTTTTGTAGAGTCGCCGCCGTTTTGATATAGCCCAAAACATTGAGAAAAGGCTTCGTTTAGTTTAAAAGTTGTTGTGTGATGAGATTTTGAGTTCGGTGGTCAGGTTACGCCTCAGGAAGAGAATAGTAGAGCTCACCCGAGTCGCCTCGTATGCACGAGTCTTTCGATACCCCTCTTTCTTTAAAAGTTTTGTGTGTGTGTATGTGCTTTTAAAAATTAATTTTGAATAGGATGTCTACATTTTATGCTATGTATTGAAATTAATTGAAATAGTGTTGGAAGGAGGCCTTACCAATGTTGGTTCATGTCTATCTTCAGCTTGGGAATGAGTTGGTTGAGTGTGAATAGTGCTTCAGGACGGACCGGGATTGCCTCGCGATGTACCGGTATCTGCGGACAGAGCTTCGACGTGCCTCGAGAGTGCTAGGTGTGTGCGGGCAGAGGTTCAGCGTGCCTTGGGATTGCTAGGTGAATTCGGGTAGAGGTTCGGCGCGCCTCGGGATTGCTAGGTGAATTTGGGCAGAGGTTCGGCGTGCGTCAGGATGGCTAGGTGGATTCAGGCAGAGGTTCGGCGTGTGTTCGGTCGAAACCTAACGGTTTATTTTATATCCGCAAGCGCACGGGCTATTGTAATATAGCGGGTGCAAGTACGAGTCGATCCCACAGAGACAGGGTTTACTTAAGGGATATTTTTGTCTTTTAAAAAATATAGAAAGGATTGGGGGGTAGATAAAATTTGTTTTTAGAATAATAGAGAGATCATAAACAGAAAATACTTTTAATTTAAATCTTATAAAACGAAGCATTCTTGGGATTGGAAATCATACACATATTCTTATTCATCAAATTGTCATTGTCTTAGAAATAAAAGGTTTTCATAAAAAGCAAGGATGGTATGTTAGGCCTACGCTATTTCGGGCTAGAACAATAGCGTTTGTATTCTTCACTAATTATGTCCTAACTGTTTGAGAAATCCGTTTATGTTTGCCCCCGCCCTGTCACAAACGGGCATTCCGGCTATCTCTAGGCGACCATAATTAGTAAGAATCCATTAAGGACGGAAGTCAACATACTTTCCATTAAAGGAACATCCCTAGGCCATTGAACTACTCTCGTGATCAATAAACCTAGTTTCTTTATATGGTTCCGTCAATTGAGATTCTCCGCTAGGTACTTCTCTCAATTGACCGAATCATACAAATTGGATATCGCCAATAAGTAAGGCATTTAGAGAATAATATAAAGAGATTGTTTTAGATGAAGAAAGAAGACAAGACTAATCATTTTTAGATGATGAATAAGCATGCTTTTGAGTTTCCAACCCCAAGAATATGGGGGATTACTCACAAGCCATTTATAATATATAAGCAATTAAAATAAGAGATTGAGTAATAAAGACTTATGATGAACAAATGCTGGAAATAATGCTTCACTTTTATTGCTCTTCTTCCAAAGTGACTTCAAGAACAAAATAATGACTTGATCTTCAAATCTCCTTAGAAATTGTTATCACAAGTATTTGTGTTTTCTATCTATCTAATATCAGTAGTTTCTCTCTAATCATTCGTTGTTTTAGACTGATCACTAGGGTCCTATTTATAAAAAGGAGGGAACTCTTCAATCGGGTGCAACCAAAAGGTGCCTTTACGTCTGCAGTCGCGTTTTGCACGGCCGCGTCAAGGAAGTTGCACGGCCGTGTGACCCTTGGCGCCAAATTTGAATTTAAGTCTTGACACTTCGCACGGCCGCTCCTGTATAAGCTGCACGGCCGCTCCATAAGATGACACGGGCGCTCCCTCTTCAAGACACGGCCACTCTATAATTTAGGGCCAAAAATGGCCTGAAAAAGGCCAAGTGCACAGCCGCTCCATCTTTGCTGCACGGCCGCTCTGTCTGAATTTTAACTTTGTGTGCTTGATTTGGTTGGTGCTCTCCCAAGTCTTTTGCCTTGAAGTGTCCAAGTATCCTTTTGATAAAAATGAACCTAAAACCTGTCTTAAAAAGCAAGAAAAAATACCAAAAGCGTAAAATCTAAAAAATAAGGAAAAGGAACTAAAAAGTATATGAAATGAAATGAGAAATGATGATTTATGCAATAAAAAGTATATAAAAATAAGGATAAATGACTATACAATAGTCACTTATCAAACTCCCCCACACTTAAACCTTTGCTTGTCCCCAAGCAAACTTAGAATGAAATATGGAGAGGGAGAAAAATATGATTGATCCCTCAGAAATAAAGTAGCAAGCCCTTGAATGCCTTGTAGATAATGCCTTTTATCAATCTAATCATATTTTGAATACCTTTAAAAATTTATTTTAGGAAGAAATATTTTGGGTATATTTTAAAGAGATAAAATGCAAGACAATAACCTAGTATAGCATATATAGAATTTTGACCAAGTAAAGCATGCTAGAAGGAAGAATCTTCTTGGTAGGAAAAGCTATCACTTTTTAGAGTGATTTTTTAGAAAAGATGAATTTTATTTCTTTAAGATGTACAAGAGAAGGTATAGACATTTTATTCACAATTTAGAAGTTCCGAAGAATTGTATTACATTCTTGAATCACAAGGGTGAAGAATGGGTGATGGTAGTGGAAAAATCTCGTCAAAGTCAAACAAATTTATCTTATTTTTGTACGTGTTATATTTTTGCAAAAGACCTAAGTTATTCTTGATCCTTTCAAGTAGGAGACATTGTGGTCGCGAGCCCCATGTTCCTAATACTTAGATCAAGAATACTTTTGGATATTATTTCCGTTTTGGCAAGGAAGCATCGTCGCGCGGCCGAACGCCGTGCCCCGAGTTACTTAGGAGATAATAGGTTTCTTTTTGCTTTTAAGGTTTGGTGACCATTGTCACTCTTTTATTAATAAGATAGAAGTGTTTTTCTTTGACTTGATTTGAAAATGGAAGGATGGAATTTATGAAAGGGTGTGATTCAATGGATGCAAACAAAAAGGTGCTTCTAAAAAGGGAATAAATATCTAATAAAGATAAAAAAATGTACAATCTTAAAAGAATATATTCAAAATTTGCATATATAACCAAGCATAAAAGAATTCCTTTCTAATCAAATGCATTTTCCTTGATGAGATTCTATATTGTGCTATACCAACTTATGAGGCTTTCAATTATTTCCTAAAAAGATCCTTTATACTTTTCCTTTTTATAGATTTCTAAGTGTATAGAAAATATGAGAGGAAAGATAAAGGCATTTATACTAGGGCAAATGGCAAGCATAAAGATAATGATTTTTGATCATCATAGGGATTTTTTTTTTTTATATATATACCATTATACATGCATAAAAGAAAAAAATGCAACTAAGTTAAAAAAAAAAAGAAAGAAAAATTATACTAGAAAGCAGTTAAATCTATACTAGAAAGCGAAAAATAAAGCGAAAAATAAAAGGATAGATTTACCCCCCCACACTTGAAATGAACATTGTCCTCAATGTTTCAAGAAACAATGCCAAATCCCGGGAGGGTAAAGGGAAAAACTTACTAAAATGGTGGTGGTGGTGGAAAGTTGTCCCAATAGTTTGCCCCATAGTTGTAAATGTCGTCAATCCTTCCTTGAGCATGTTGAATACGACCATCCATTTGGCCGAGTTGTTGAAGGATTTGAGCGTTTTGCTCAAGCAGTTGACCTTGTTGGGCAAACATTTGATCGAACCTTTGGTAAAAGTCGGGTGGCAATGGGGCTTGAATCTCTTCTTCTTCTTCTTGACCTTCTCCTCCAATGGCATTTGGGAATATCCAAGTCTCGGGCTCTCTTATCCGGATGGTGGGGAGATTATTGCTTGGGAGTACAATGTAGGGCGTTTTATCCGCTCCTACTAACCAATTATACTCATTATTCCCTCTTACCGAAATGAGTTGCATAGTTCGAAGAGTTGGAATATCCAGTTTTGTTGACCCTCTCACCTCAACCCAATCATTTGGAATTTCAAAATTGAAGTGTTTGGCAAAAAGAGTAACTATTCCTCCCATATGAATTTCTCCATTAAAGGTGGGAGAAACAATGTCACCAATCAATTCAAAGAAGAAATTGCAAAGGTTCATCCTTCTTCGCTCCCAAACAAAACTCCATAAAACAAACAACTCCTTTCTATTCACGGTTCCCTTATCTTCCCTAGCAAAGATGGTACAAGCGAACATCCTATGTATGAGGCGGAGGGATGGGTGAATGATAGAAGAAGCTTTGGCACTTCGGGAAGTATAGGATGGAAGGCCGGTAATTTGGTTCCAAAAAACAGTCTCATTGTATTCAATGGGCATGTCGGGAAAAGACTCCGTTTGGAAAGATAACCCCAAAATTCTACTAATCTCAGCCCCGGTCAAATGAAGCTCTCTTCCACCAAGGCGAAAGTCCAAATGGAATTGATTAAAAACCCTTCCTGTCACTCTACAATTTTCCTCCACAATTTTCACCTTTAATGTACTCAGAAATTCTAAGGTAAGGACCTCATAGGTTTTCTCATGCCTCTGAAGGAAGCTATCAGATCTCATTCCCATAAAAAGAGTAAGAGCGTCCCCATAAATTCCTAATGCTCTCAGGGCAAGCCTATCAGGAAATTGGGTTGACCTAATCCTTTTTTAACTCAAGGCAACAAAACGTGCCGTCTCCCTTGTAGTCCTAAAATCAATCCCCAAAGTATTGAGAGTAGGATTCAAGTTAGAGGAAGATCCTTGCTCCTTTCGAGACTTCTTTGTTACTCTCTCCGTAGCCTTCCCTTTCCCTTTGGTGGACATTATCTCAAAACCCAGAAAAATTGAAAGACAAGAGAGATGAAGGAGTTCTTACCCGAAGAAATTGCTGAGTAAACCCGAAATCTTTGATGCACAGCCACTGAAATGTCCAAGAGCTTCCTCCTTAACCTTAATCTTGAGCAATCCCTTCGAATTTCATGAAATGGGTGAAGGGTTTTGGTATTTTCGGAATTGGGGTTTTAGGAGGGTTTTTGGACTGATTTTGGTGGTGGAGGAGGGATTTTCTGAGGAATTTAGGAGGATTGAGGGTTGAATTGTGAGTAAAAATGGTGTAGGAGTGGGTATTTAAGGTGGATGGGGCGGAGGTTTTGAGGGAGAAAGGTTGAAGATGAAGTAAATGAGGGAGGAGGGGAAAAGCTGCGTCTTTTGACTGGAACGACGCAACTCCCCAGACGTCTTGCACGGCCGTGTTAAGGAACTTGCACGGCCGTGTCCCTTTTACTGAGTCAACACATCCCAACTCGATATGAACTGCACGGCCGCTCCAAGATGAGCTGCACGGCCGTGCAAACTAAATTTCACCATTTTTAAATCTTTTTCCCTATAAAATAAAGTTAGCACAAACAAATATAAAAACTAAAAAAAATAAAAATAAAATGAAAATAAGACACAAATAATCCATCGGTTACCATCCCGATGATGCTTGTTTTAGGTCCTTAGCTTGACCCCTTCCCGGTAGTAGGAGATGCATGATACTTGGTTGGCCTTTTGTCATTGACAACTTGCCATTGCAATCCCTCCGGGGTAATGAGTATTTTCTGCGGTAGACATTTCTTCCATCCCGATTTCTTGGGTAGAACAAGTGACCTATAGTCTTTGCACTTTCGAAAACTCGAAGTGACCTCCGTCTTTGTTCTTTTTGACTTTTTCACTGCATTGTTAGTTTTGGGACATGCAGAAATATCTAAAATATCATTGCAAATCAAAGGTTCAATATTTATGAGATCATTTTTTATTTCTTCCTTTGATTTTGTTTCCTCACCCATTAAATCTTCTTCACTAGGAATCCAATTTTCTTCGCTAGGGGTGTAGGTCTCTTCAATTGGGGTCCAATCTTCTTTACTAGGAGTATAGGCCTCTAGATAGGGATCTTCGAGAACTGGCTTATGCATACTAAATTCGACCCTTTCTTTCCCTATATTTAGGGAAAATGTGTCATTATTCACATCAATGATTGCCCCGCATGGCAAGAAATGGCCTTCCTAAGATGACGGGAATATAATGGTCTTCCGCCATATCCAAGATAACAAAGTCGACAGGGATGATTACGTTCCCTACTCGACAAGGCAAATTTTCCATAATACCAACGGGGTATTGAACGGATCGGTCTGCCAATTGGAGAGTTATGGTTGTGGGTCTGAGTTCCCCTATACCAAGCTTCTTGCTAACCGATAATGGCATTATACTGACGCATGGCGCTTGCTCCTAAGTCAAGGACAGGCGTTATCTATGTTTATTCTGCCAACACAACAAGGAATGGTGAATGTACCTGGATCCTTTAGTTTTGGAGGGTCTTTATTTTGCAAAACGGCGCTTACCTCCTCCGCTAACATAACATTCTCATTTTCTTTTAGCCTTTCTTTTTCAAAAATTAATTTTTTTAAAGGTTTAACGGCTAAAGGCATATCTTCATCTTTTCTAAAATAAGGAATGTTAACATTAATGGCATCTAGGTTATCAAGGAATTCATCATAATCCTTGCCTTTATCTCTAGGGGATTCCGTCCCCAAACTAGTCTCAATCATCGGAGGGATTGGACTATGATTATTTCTAGGGCATTCGTTTTTCTTTTCTTGCTCATCCCTAGTTTTTACCACATTAACTTGCTCATTTGGCCTTTGAGGTTGGGGAAGACTCCACTTGTGGTCTATTCAATGGGGTAGCTGTTGAGCTTGTTGGGTTTCTAGCATCTTATTATGCGCTGCCAAGTTATCAAACCTAGCATTTAGCAATTTAAAACATTTCCTAAATTCATTATTGATCTTTTCTTGGGAATTTTTATTTTCCACTACAAAATCCATTATAAGATCTAATTTAGATTTAGGGGGAAAGGTACTTGCATTGTTGTTGAAATTCTTAGGTGCAAATCCCGGAGGTTGTGTAGATGATTGCGGGTTAAGAACGTTGTTATTCTTGTAGGAAAAATTGGGGTGATTCCTCCACTCGGGATTGTATGTATTAGAATACATCCCCCCTTTTTGTCCAAAAGAATTAACGAAGTTCACTTGATCGTTAGAGGTAACGTCAAGTAACTTCATGATTATCCGTACTATGTGAGTTAGACCCACATAGTTCGCATACCACATTTACACTAGCAATGGGATTGACATTAAGATTTTCAAACTTTTTCAAAAGCATGTCAACTTTAGAGGAGAGAAGAGTGCGCATCAACATTATATTTACCGGGCGTACCTTGTTCTTTGCTCCTCTCACTTGACCATTGGTAATGGTTCAATGCAATGTTTTCGATAAGGTCGTATGCCTCATCGACTCCTTTGTTCATCAACGCTCCTCCTGCAGCGGCATCAATGGTCTCTCTTGTTTTGAAAATGAGACCGTTGTAGAAGGTGTGAACAATCAACCACTTTTCAAGCCCGTGGTGGGGGCACATTACGAGAAGTTCCTTGAACCGTTCCCATGCATCATACAAAGTCTCACTATCTTGTTTGACGAAGTTAGTGATCTTTGTTCGTATCTAGGCGAGTCTTGCTTGGTGGGAAAAATCGACCAAGGAATGCTTCTTGAATTTGGTCCCATGTTGTCAATGAATTACGGGGACCGAATTCAACCATTGTTCGCCTTATCCTTGAGTGAAAATGGAAAAGGCGCATCCGGATTGCTTCCACCGTAACACCTTGAATACGTGTAGTATCACAATATTCAAGAAATGTTTGGATGTGCAGATGGGGATCTTCGAAGGCAGTGCCGCTGTATTGGTTATTCATAACCATGTGCAATAATTGCGGCTTTATTTCGAAGTTTGCTGCTCCGGCATTTGGCACAACAATAGGGGATCTAGTTCCCGGGGTACTTGGGTTAACAAAGTCCCGTAGGGTCCTAGCAGGTGTTTGCGGTTCTCCGTCCATGTGTTTATCCAAAGTTTCTCTAAATCTTCTTAATCTTTCGTGAAAGCTTCTTTCGGGTTCCGGATCAAAGTTGTCAACAAATGTCCGAGACCGTTTCATAAACTACAAGAAAAACACTTGAAGAAAAATTAAACGTAGCAGATTATAGGACGGAAAGCAAAATAGTAAAAACAAAATAAAAACTAAAAATTTGTAGTAAAGACAAAAATAAAAAGTAAACCGTTGTCCGGCAGCGGCGCCAAAACTTGTTCGGTCGAAACCTAACGGTTTATTTTATATCCGCAAGCGCACGGAGCTATTGTAATATAGCGGGTGCAAGTACGAGTCGATCCCACGAGACGGGGTTTACTTAAGGAATATTTTTGTCTTTTAGAAAATATAGAAAGGATTGGGGGTAGATAAAATTTGTTTTTAGAATAATAGAGAGATCATAAACAGAAAATACTTTTAATTTAAATCTTATAAAACGAAGCATTCTTGGGATTGGAAATCATACACATATTCTTATTCATCAAATTGTCATTGTCTTAGAAATAAAAGGTTTTCATAAAAAGCAAGGATGGTATGTTAGGCCTACGCTATTTCGGGCTAGGACAATAGCGTTTGTATTCTTCACTAATTATGTCCTAATTGTTTGAGAAATCCGTTTATGTTTGCCCCCGCCCTGTCACAAACGGGCATTCCGGCTTATCTCTAGCTGACCATAATTAGTAAGAATCCGTGGGACGGAAGTCAACATACTTTCCATTAAAGGAACATCCTAGGCCATTGAACTACTCTCGTGATCAATAAACCTAGTTTCTTTATATGGTTCCGTCAATTGAGATTCTCCGCTAGGTACTTCTCTCAATTGGTGAATCATACAAATTGGATATCGCAAATAAGTAAGGCATTTAGAGAATAATATAAAGAGATTGTTTTAGATGAAGAAAGAAGACAAGACTAATCATTTTTAGATGATGAATAAGCATGCTTTTGAGTTTCCAACCCCAAGAATATGGGGGATTACTCACAAGCCATTTATAATATATAAGCAATTAAAATAAGAGATTGAGTAAGAAAGACTTATGATGAACAAATGCTGGAAATAATGCTTCACTTTTATTGCTCTTCTTCCAAAGTGACTTCAAGAACAAAATAATGACTTGATCTTCAAATCTCCTTAGAAATTGTTATCACAAGTATTTGTGTTTTCTATCTATCTAATATCAGTAGTTTCTCTCTAATCATTCGTTGTTTTAGACTGATCACTAGGGTCCTATTTATAAAAAGGAGGGAACTCTTCAATCGGGTGCAACCAAAAGGTGCCTTTACGTGCACGATCGCGTTTTGCACGGCCGCGTCAAGGAAGTTGCACGGCCGTGTGACCCTTGGCGCCAGATTTGAATTTAAGTCTTGACACTTCGCACGGCCGCTCCTGTATAAGCTGCACGGCCGCTCCATAAGATGACACGGGCGCTCCCTCTTCAAGACACGACCACTCTATAATTTAGGGCCAAAAATGGCACGAAAAGGCCAAGTGCACGGCCGCTCCATCTTTCTTTGCCACGGCCGCTCTGTCTGAATTTTAACTTTGTGTGCTTGATTTGGTTGGTGCTCTCCCAAGTCTTTTGCCTTGAAGTGTCCAAGTATCCTTTTGATAAAAATGAACCTAAAACCTGTCTTAAAAAGCAAGAAAAAATACCAAAAGCGTAAAATCTAAAAAATAAGGAAAAGGAACTAAAAAGTATATGAAATGAAATGAGAAATGATGATTTATGCAATAAAAAGTATATAAAAATAAGGATAAATGACTATACAATAGTCACTTATCAGCGTGCGTCGGGACGTCTCGGGATTTGCCGGCAGGGCTTCGGGATGGACCGGAATGGCTCGAGATCACTCGGGACGGACCGATAGGGCTTTGGGATGCTTCGGGAGCGCCTTAGGATGGCTCGGGAGGGTCTCGGGATGGCTCGGCAGGGCTTCGAAGGGCTTCGGAGCGCCTCGGGGCAGCTCGGGATACCTCGGGAACGGCCGAAGGGGTTCAGGATGCCTTGGAGAGCTCCCAGCTTGCTGGGGGGAGGGAGGAGAGAAGGGAGGTGCGTAGAAAATGAGAGGGGGAGCCCTCTATTTATAGGCCTAGAAAATATGCAAACATGTCCGCGCGGACACTTATGTCATTACCATTTTTTTGGTTTTTCCGGATTTGAGGGAATATTGTGGACTTTAAGGGGATTTTCTCATGATTATGTTTACTTGCAAAAGTGTCCGCGCGGACACTTCTACAGGCTGAATATTTTTCGTAATTCCCAAAAAGTCCTTTTGTTTTATTTTATCCCGGAAGGGTCCTACCTTGGTTTGGTTGGTGGTTTTGGGGTTTTTGTTGGTTACGGGTCTTCGGGATCACGTTTGTGTGAGTCCGCGGTGTTTTCCGTGTGCTTGGATGTGAGCGATCCGGATTGGGGTACTTACACCGCCGCTATATTTTAAGGGCATAACTCAAGGAGACTTGCACTGAGGATACATAATCGAAAGAATTTAATAAACGTGATCAAGTTAACTTCTCAAATACAATAAGTCCTTTCACAAAAAAGAAAAGAACTAATGACTAATACTAAGTCAAACTTGAAAATAGTTGTGCATTTTTTTATACAATATTTATTCAAGTTTTTAGCATCAACTGATTCTTGCTGCAATGAAAAGAAAAGAGAAAAAGAAAATCTAATCAACATTATGGACAGGTTATACTCCATAAATAATGCTTAATTGCTGATGTACTATCAACATTGACCACTGTATCCCACCCACTCTGCTACATATGTGAGTTAGATTGTCATAACCTATCTACTATCAGTTTCATGCACTAAATAATGCTCACATTGTAACATACAATGGACCTGAGTGATGGCTGCTGTGTCTCTTATATAAGACTTAAGATTGCAGCCAAAATTTCTGTAATGAGTAAATGGCCTTTATTATGTTGCCTATGATCTGAACAGCCGCAGGAGCTGTTTGTGGTAGGGACAGAAACAAGTGAAGAAAGCACAAAGCCAAGGAGGAGCAGTGACCTTATATCATATCAGGTCCATCATAAGCAATACCAATTCAAACTCAACTTATCAAATGCATCCATTTACTTTGGGTCATGAAAAATTACTAAATAAACCAAGGCTAAAGCAATTGAAACTTTTTATACAACAGCAACTGAAAGTTTTTATGCAAGAGAGAGAAAAAAACCAAGGCTAAATCATGAAAAATTACAAAATAAACAAACTGACCTAGGCTTGAGTGCTACTTGATGCATTCATGTTGTTTGGTCCATTGAGTACTTCAAATGCTTCAATAAGAGAAAAAAATATCTTTAGTAAATTAGTAAAACATAATGAACTACCATAAGAAAACACTTTGAAAAAATGTACCTTTCTCGAGTTCCTCAATCTCAAGGTATACTTTCAATTCCTCCTCCGTTGGAGTTTGATAGAGATCAAAGTTTACTTGTGAACATCTTAACCAATCAGAAGTGCAAACAAGGGCCTCAACTATTTTTGGTGTCAATGAAGCCCTAAATGAATCCACCACTCTTGATCCTAAGCTAAAAGCACTTTCTGAAGCCACCGTACTACATGAAACATCAAATACATCTTTGGCTAGCTTCAACAAAATAGTAAATGTAGATTCATTGCCCTTCCAGCATTTGCCAATGTCAAAAGACTTGCAAAGATGACTTACACATCTGTCCGATAAATATTGATCAACCTCATTATGGATACATTGAGTATTCTGAGACATCCTTTCTCTAGCAATCTCCTTACTAACATCATCAAGCTCCTCAAAGTTTTCCTCATCCACTATCATCTTGATCAGGTTGTTGAACTTGCTCCATGCTCTCATTGCTTTTGTATTCATTATACATCCTCATCAATATTTTTCTCAAATCTTCTTCAATTGACTCGATTATAGCCATGCTTGCATTAATTTTCCTCATCGCCATTCTAGACCAATTAAGTTTGTATCTAGGGTCAAGAACATTTGCTATTATGATGATTTTATTAGTTAACTCAAAACTTCCCCAATACTTGTCAAATTTGGCCTTCAATGATGTTGCACATCTACTCATGAACTGATCTTCTGAAATAAGTTCTTTCTTAATCTCACACAACAAAGTAATCAACTCCACAAACAACACATTATAGGTAATTGTTTTCCAAGCACTAAGCTTTAAGGTCGCTGCATAAAACTTCTTCAAAAACCACAAAATGCCTCGGCATTCCTCCAATCATCATAAGTTGGAGGTCCAACTTTTCTGTAAAATAGCTCTTGAACGCCTCATCCTACTCGTCCATTCTATTAAATGTCAGCTCATACTTCAATGCAGCTTCAAGCATGAGATAGGTGCTGTTCCATCTAGTTACCAAATCTAACGGGACATTAGCATTTGGCATAGCTTGCTCAAGAACTGCAAACTCTCTAAACTTTTCAAGCCTTTGTAGTGAGCTTCTCAAATATTTAACACAGTTTCATATGCCAGCAATCCCATCTTCTAACAAGTTTAAACCGTCTTTCACAATTAAATTGATAATGTGTCAAGCACATCTCATATGCAGATACTCCCCGTTAAACATCAAGGTTTTGTAACTAGTAAGCCTCCTCTTCATATACTGCACATCAACATCATTGGCACTAGCATTGTCCACAACTATGGTAAACACTTTGTTAATCTCCCATTACCTTAAACATTGCTCAAGTACTCTGCCAATGTCCTCTCCTTTGTGACTAGTTATATTAAAAAAGTTGATAATTATTTTGTGTAGCTTCCAGTCACTTTCCATAAAGTGTGTTGTTACCACCATGTAATTGATAGTTTGAATAGATGTCCATGTCTCTGTAGTGATAGAAACTCTTGTATCACTAGCCTTAAGCTGAGAAATCAGTAAAGCCTTCTCAACATGATACCTATCCAAAACGCCTTGAGCAACTTGCTTCCTACTTAGTGGTGTCCAATTTGGTTCCAAATCTTTGCATAATGTCAAGAAACCCTCCTTCTCCACAAACCGAAATGGAAGCTCATCCTTGATGATCATCTCAATGCACCTATCATCACACTTCTTCTTATTAAACTTTCGATACCCAATTCCTCAACTCACATTATCCCGACTAACTTCGTTTCTGTGGAATTTGTATCTTGAAACAAGGGGTGTACTTTGCACTTCTTTCTATGATATTGCATAGAACTAGTTCCGTTCTTCCCTGGGTCACACAGTATTATCTCACCACAATAGTTACATTTGCTTGAATTAGGATCCATTTCACCATTTGGAAGCTTGCACCTAGTAAAATGATCCCACATTTTACTTTTGTTCGAAGGCACTTTCCTCTTTCTCTTTGCTTCATTACTAACTTGAGAATTTTCAACTGTAGGTGTAGATGAAGGCGGCAAAGGAGGAATTGATCGAGAAGAAGAAACCGATGGAACTGAGTTTGAATCACCTATACTTTGTGAGTTGAAAGGTTCCATATCCTATTTAAAATATGACAAATAACAAAACAATGTGTTAATGCTTTTACTCAATATGAATGATAAATAAATAACAAATATAAAAAAAATAATAACAATAACAGTAACAATAACAATAAAAAAATTACATTTTTATAAACATAGAAGAGGACATTGAGTCATGATGATAGAACAAATAAAATCTAGATCATAAAATGCAGTCTTGTTCAAAGCAAGCTAATCAACGGAGGGAAAATCAAATCAAACATTGGCAATAAAATGGATTGAAAAAATGGTAAAGGAAATCAAACAAAGAAACAACTAGTAACCCAACAGTGGCATTTGAACAAACAAGTTATAGACAAGTCAATGCTTACAATCAAGAAACATAGTACACACGAAAAGCAAGAAAAAATGGTAGCCCAAAAACTAAAAATAAAAAGAACACAGAAAAAAAGGAATGGAGAGAGATATAGCACCTTAATTGAGATTGAGAAGGGGGATTAGCTTTGATTTGGTAAAAAATTGAAATTTGGATTCAAACAATTTACCTATAAAATCAAATCGGAAATAGAGAGGATTTTAAGTCTTGTAAAATTCGGTGAAATTAGGGAACAAAAACCAAATCAGATAAAGGGGAGAGATTTAGGGCATGAGAAATTAGAAATTAGGATTCTACATAGAAAATAGACTTGAAAGATTGAGAAGTCAAGGTAATACTTATTGCAGCGCCGCTAAATCAAGACTGGTGGTGCCGTGGTGGGATGGATTGGAGGCAGCGGCGCTATCCTAAATCAGTATATACTCCCTCCGTCCCACAATAATATGTAAACTTTCTATTTTGGGCGTCCCACAATAATATCTAACTTTCCCTAAATGGAAAGGAATCTTTACTATTCCCTCCACTCATTCTCTCTCCTACATTATTTTAATACTCACATCACCATTATAATTTACTATTCTCTCTCCTATTTTATTTTCACACTCACAACACTTTCAATATAATATTTCCTCCTTAATCCCCGTGCAAAACCCAAAAGTCCATAAATCTATGGGACGGAGGGAGTATATATATATATACTAGTACATGATGCCGGTGCTTTTTTTTTTAATTTTTTTTTTAAATTTAAATTTTTTTTTTAAGGGCAAAATGGAAAAGGGACAAATGTATGAGGGCAAAATGGGAAATTTCTCGCTTGACACTATTCATAAATGCTTGTAGCAAACACCACTCTAATTTATACTATAGATATATATATATATATATATATATATATATATATATATATATATATATATATATATATATATATATATATATATATATATATATATATATATATATAGAGAGAGAGAGAGAGAGAGAGAGAGAGAGAGAGAGAGAGAGAGAGAGAGAGAGAGAGAGAGAGAGAGAGGCTTGTGTTGTGTGAGAACTGAGAGAGTTTGAGACTGTATGGTAAGTAAATTATATATATATATATATATATATATATATGAAAATTAAAATTAAAAAAAAAATTATAATTGGTACTCGTATACCAACCAATTTAAATATAAGTACCGTGTACCAATCAATTTGACATAATTGGTACGATAATACCGTAACAATATTTCGAGATATCAATTTCTACGTATCAATTATAATTGGTACGATTGATACACATGTTAGTTGGTATGAATTTGAAAATTTTGTCAACCCTACTTTATCGTGGGTCTTTTACTATTAAACTTTTTAATAGATCTAATGTGGGTCTTTTATGAAACTCAATAATGTTTTCAATCGAGGGAGAATACCCAATAATTTTTGAAAAAGTTTCATAATTTATAAGTTTATTTTTATATTGTATTATTAAATAATAATACTGCATATAAGATAATGCATAATATTGCATACTCATATAATACAATAGTTATGATTACAGATGGCGTCGACGACTGTCGACCAAATTCCAGCAACCGGTAATCGAATTCCAGCTACCCATGACCATATTTCGACGGGTTTTCGGCGATCGATTATCGGATTCTGGCGAACGGTGGGCGGCAACTGCGGGCGGCGACGGTTGTGGCAGGATGCAATATTGAAGACAATGTATTATAATTTTTAAATACTGCACATATAATTCAGTATAATATAATATTGAATAAGAAATTATGTGACATTTAAATTAATTAGAAACTTGAGAATAAGTAATTTGTAAAAAATAAAAATGGTTAAATTTCCGCAATCAATCCATACAATACCCTACCCAGGTTTAGCAAGTGTAGCGAATAGTGGGCGCACGGAGTTAGAAATTATCAAATAAGTGACTGTTAATCTCATTTGATTCCCACATTGCTCTTTGCTCTTAGTCAGCGTGCACACGAACTCACACACACATGTACGCACGTGTGCATATGTGTGGGTACGGGAATTCCCACAGAATTTTACACACACATGTATCCACGTGCAACACACACTCTAATCTAAGTATCCTTTTCTTTAACATGTAGTTATTTTCTGGTGTTAAAAGGCCGCTGGGCGTGGCGCCTACAGGCTGGCCTCTCCAGCAGCACAGTTACAGCCCGCCAGGTCAACTAATTTCGATTAGTCCCCGACTAGTTCCCGCCTACGCGCTAGGCCCGGCTCCGCCGCCTAGCATCCGCCTAGCGCTTTTTAGAACCTTGATTTTTACACTGTCACTTGTCCTCCCCTTTATTTCTACTTATCCCAGTGTATTAGGAGCTCATGAATAATACTCCCTTCCCCCTAAATGTTTGTTTCATTTGACTTTTCAAACATTTTAATTTAGTAATTTTGAAGCTTTAATTTTGATTATTTTTACGAACGCTTTGAAAATTGAGTAGGTCTGCTGAGAAACGCGTTTCTCCATAACTATGGAGAAACGTGTTTTTAATAGCCAGAAGCTTTGCATTTGATATCCAGAAAAAAAAAATCCCAAGGGCAAGACCAAAGCTTCTGGATATCCAGAAGCTTTGGGTTTGATATCAGCTGTTAGGTGCGTATCAGGAAGTATGTGAAATGAATATCCAGAAAGCTATTAGGTGCATATCCAAGAAGCTGTTAGGTGCATATCAGGAAATGTGTTAGGGCATATCCAGAAATTGCTATTGAAGGTTTACGGATATCAGAAACCTTCAAATGTATATCCAGAAACCATCAAATGAATATCCAGAAACATTTTGAAGGTTTCTGGATATTCATTTGAAGGTTTCTGAATATCACTTTCATAAGGTTCTGGATATCCAGTTCATTGTCGCGCGACAAGTCGGGACCCGTTTCTCCATAACTTATGGAGAAACGCGTCTCCCTAGATTTTGGCTTGAAAATTATTGATAATATACACCGCCGTTATGTAATACTCCGTCCCTAAATATTACAAGTTTTGAAAATTTAGTGATTTTGAAGCTTTAATTTTGGAAATGAGACTAACTTTTTGGGACAAAGAAAAAGGGGAAATAGGACAAACATTTAGGAACGAAGGGAGTACACATTTCTCATTTAAAAGCACGACACTAATTTTTGTGTCCAATTAAAAAAAATGTAACACCTTTAAAGATTTTTCCCCTCAATAAACAAGAGTAATCTCGTAAGTTCGGAAGAAATTGAAATCAATAATAGGAATCACCTATGCAAGTGGAGGTTGAAACACATGAACTTTTCAGAAGATCACTTATTCTAATATTACTCTCACTTAAACACGCTTACTGCAAAATTCTAATATTCTAATAAAATTTAATGTATCATTGTTTGGTATGATCGTATCCGTGCAAGTGGATAATCAAAGAAAAGAAGGAAAATAATGCACGTGAGATATATAGAAATTAGTGCATAAACACATACTAATATGAACAAGTAGCAGGCAAGGAATAGGGGAAGTTCCCTAGATGAAGATTTGATTAATGCAAAAATGGGTTCTTAATTAAGAACATGGCGACCATAATTATCTTGCATGTATGGTACTGATCTGTCCAGCACACACAGAAGCGTGCTTTGCTTTGAATTAAGCTTTGGTTTCTTCGTCGTCTGCTCAGTCAAAGGTTTCATGTGCTCTTCTTCCTTCTTCCTCTTGGATCTCTCATGAAATTCATTACTCCCTCCGTCTCATTCGAAAAAGGTATAAAATGGATATTACACAAAAATCAAAGAGAGTGTATAGTATAGTAAGTGTTGAGTATGAAAAGTGAGGTATGTGAGAGAATGTGAGGTAAAGAATATTAAGTGAATAGTTATTGTAAATATGACAAGTGAGTCATATGAATAAAGAATTATTAAAAACTTTTCATTTTGAGAGTATACCTTTTTAATTGGAATATCAAAAATGGAATTTTGTTTTTTTCAAATGAGACGGAGAGAATATAAATATTACCCAAATGTAATTAAATAATGTCGATTAGAGCTGTCAATAAGGGCTGGCGGGTCGGGACGAGCCCAACTTGCCACTAAACGGGACGGGGATGGTCAAATTCCCGGCGGGTTGGAAATATGTCAACCCAACCCACCTTGGGTTGGTGGGCCAGGTGGCCCAATGCGGGCGAGCTTAAAAAACACTTTGTTGCTATATTCGCATGACGATGGATGAATTGCAAAGGGGATTGGAGATTGGGGGAGAGGGTTTTAATTATATACCCAAAATCATAAACTGATCCCCTCCTTGTTTATGCTTTTGTTGTTGGATTTTTGATATATGTGGTATGGAAGTTCATAGATCCATGATCTTGGAGTGTTTTGGGCTTGAACTGATTTTTGGCTAAGGGAAAAACAACGTCGAGACTCTGCCAAGGAGAGCGGCTGCGCCAAAGCCAAGGGCGGCCGCGCTGGTCTCCAGAAACATGACGGGAATCGCTTGTTGCTCAGGGCGGTCGCGCTGTTGACGAGGGCGACCGCGCTAGTGACGGATTGGTGTTTTTCCTGGGCCGAATTAAAGCAGTTTTTAAGCTCTTTTAAGGCTTAAAACCCTAGTTTACCATATGTTTAAATACTCCTCTTTCTCCAGCCGAGTTTTATATGATTTTAACAAGAGAAAACTCAATTTTCTAGTTTCTTTCATTGTTCAATTACTCCGGGTTTATTAGAGATTCGTTCGTGAGATTCAAGGCGACTGAGATAGGACCGCCGGTGATTACCTACCTGTGTGTTGATTTGTGGTACGTAGTCCGTGATCGTTTTATCCTCGGAGAAATTTGCCTGTAGCTGAGTTGCACCAATTGGGGACAATATTTTCTCTTAGGACAGTCTTCCTAAGGCGACTCGATCAAATCACGATAAGTTTTCTAATCGTTTGTTTACTTGTTTCTGTTGTGTTTTCCTGATCCTGTTTTCTTGCTATCGGTTTTGCTATTGGCTTCTTGATTGGTACGTTTTGACCTGATCAATAAATCCCCTACTTTTGATTAAATTATTTGTTTAATCTGTGGTGCTATAAATTAATTTCCAACAGTCTAAGAGAAAATATTTTTATTGAATCATGTCTGGTAGTACCTCTAGTTCTCCCTTTAAGTCCCTAGTTGACACCTCAGATCTTCCGGAGAAGTTCGGTGGTAAGAACTTTAAGCGTTGGTGCGAGCATGAAGATCTGGCGTCAATTAAGGGCATGTGCAGTATCTTTGTCATCCAAATTTCCCGCTCTGAAAGCCGATGATATTTGGTGTGGCCGCTGTTAAACAGTGGAAGGAGCAGGGACGATGTTGTTCGAGGATGCATTACATCGGCTTGTCGAATGCACTCTTTGATGTTTATTGCTCTGCTCCTCTCGGCGATGCGTCCTTTTGTGGAAGTCGCTTTCCACAAAGTACAGCACCGATGACTCCGGTGTGGAAAAGTACCAAGTGGGAAAGTTCCTGAATTATCGCATGAGTGAGGGAAAGTCGGTTACCGACCAAGTGTACGAACTCCAAATCATTTTGCAATCGCTCAAGGATGCTTTGACATGGGACTTCTGATAAATTCCTGTCATGGCTATTATTGAGAAGTTTCCTCGATCTTGGGGGAATTCGGTATGACCCTCGAAGCATCGTCTTGGAAGCTTGACACTCAATGGTGATGAATGCAATTGCGATTCGGAGGTGCATAATGGTAACCAACCTAGCGTACTGTGGAGGCTGCTTTGCTAATATGGTGACTGGTAAAAGCAAGTTTAAAGGAAAAGGTGTGAAAACTCACTCTAAGGATAAAGAAAACCATGATAAGATTAAAGTTAAGAAAAATAACTTTAAGAAGCCAAAAGCAAAATTGAGCTGGAATTGTGGAGAAGGTGGACACTTTTCTAGGGACCGCCCGTCCAAGAAAGGAAAAGGACCACAAGGCTGCCGATGACCATCCTGTTTGTCAACATGGTGTTGGGTCCGAAGGATTATGATGATCCCGACTCGACGAACACAGGAGTTGACGCTCGACTGCCGCAATGTTACAAAGTATGTAACCTCTTATCACGAAATCTTTACGCCTATGAACCCAACGAGTGGCTAGTTGACACTGGGGCAAATGTGCACGTTTGTGCGATAAATTGCTATTTGTGTCTTATCGGCTGAGCGTGGTAGATCAGTGACGATGGGGAACTCTAGTGCTGCAAAGGTGCTTGGGACTGGACGCGTGGACCTGAAGTTTCCTAATGGGTGCATTCTTACCTTGCATCGAGTGTATCACGTTCCTGATATTCGTCGCAACATTATTAGTGGTTCTAGTTTAGTTAGGGAAGGATTTGAGATTTCATTTAAATGTAATAAGGTCATAATTTTAGATTCTGGTAGTTTTGTGGGAAAAGGTTATTCCTCGGATGGTTTATTTAAAATTAAAGTTTAAACTGATGTTTGTTCGCACAATAATTTTAGTTCTATTGATTATCCTGTTTCTTATTCCATTGAATCTTCAAATGTTTGGCATGGTCGTTTAGGACATATTAATTATGATTCTGTGAAAAGAATGATGAATTTAGATATTATTCCTAAACATGCTATTGATAAAAATTCTAAGTGTCATGTATGTGTTGAAGCTAAATCTACAAAAGGTCCGTTTAAGTCGGTTGTGAGAAATTCTGAAATTCTAGATTTAGTTCATACTGATATTTGTGAATTTAATGGCGTGTTGACCAAAGACAAAAAGAAATACTTTCTCACCTTTATTGATGATGCTAGTAAATACTGTTATGTCTATTTGCTTAATTCTAAGGATGAAGCTTTAGATAAATTCATTATATTTAAGAATGAAGCAGAAACATAAACTGGTAAGAAACTTAAACGGTTAAGATCTGATAGAGGAGGTGAATATGAGTCTAACCCATTCATGTATTATTGCCAAGAAAACGGAATAGTACATGAAGAGACTCCTCCCTACACCCCTCAATCTAATGGTGTAGCTGAACGTAAGAATAGAACCTTTACCGATATGATTAACAGTTTACTCATAAGTTCTGGACTGCCCAAATATATGTGGGGAGAGGTGTAAGTACCCAAATCCGGATCGTCAAAATCCGTCAGAAAGTTAACCGAAATCCGTTAACTGGCCCGCTCCAGGTTAACCGGAACTCGTTAAACTCCCCGTTGCCATGCCAACGAGACGTCCCGGGACTGCCCCGTGCATCCCGACGTCGAAGCGTACTTGACACGTGTCATCTCACGTACACACCTTCCGAGCCAAAGGAGTCGACCCTAGCCATAGGTATAACTCCCTCTCTCTGATCTCTCATTTCGTCTCGGTTTACGCGCTAGTCGCTATAACCGTTCCGAACACCGTTACTGAAATGTAGACGCCTCCGTCTAACGGGGTCCGATACGTTTTAGTCCCTCGATCCTCTTCTCTTTCCGTAAGAGAAGTAATCACGGGTTAAAACGGCATTCCGACCCCGTTCCGTTTACTTTTTCTGTCATTTACCATTCCGAATCGATCGATCCGTTGATCGTCATTTACTTTCTGTCATTTACAATTCCGAGCCGTTTTGGCTCGTTGATCGTCATTTACAATTCCGAGTCGTTTGGCTCGTCGATCGTCATTTATGATTCCGGATCGTTTGATTCCGTTGATACTGATTTAAATACTGTCATTTACAAAGTCTGACCCGTTTGGATCGTGATAGTATTTATCTTTCAAAGTCCGAGTCGCAACCCGATTCGTTGATTGCATGTCATTTAATACACATTTTTCTCGTAAAAATCATTAACAATGTAATGCCCGGTTCAAAACCGGAGTTCGTCCTTCGAACTCCCTTTCAAAACGCGCGAAATGACGTTTGACATCCGAACGCTCATCTTTCAAACTAAAAGCCGCTATTTGACATTCAAAATCATTTAATACGTTTTTTCCCATAAAAATCGTTAACAATGACTCGCCCGGTTCAAAACCAAAAGTTCGTCATTCGAACTCCTTTTCAAAAAAACTCAAAATCGACGTTTGCTACGCAAATGCTCATTTCAAACTCAAATCGACGTTTGCCACTCAAACGCTCATTTTGTCTCAAAACCGACGTTTGTCATTCAAACGATCGCTTTTTTTAAAAGTCACCTAATCAACGTTTGACATTCAAACCAAGATTAAGCTTGTCATTCAAGCCCCCATTTCAAAACACACACACACACACACGATTTCGAGAAAGGTAGAAAGACTCGTCATACGAGGCGTTTCGGGTGATCTCAATATACTCTTCCCGAAACGTAACGTGACCTCCGAACCTAACAATCTCTGGTACTAAAAGGCTTTTTACTCGTTTTTGCTACCAATAAAAATGACCCCCGTTTTCAAAGCCTTTTCCTAAGTTTTTGCTACCAATAAAAACGACACCATTTTCACAAAAGCCGTTTCTCAACGTTTGGGCTCCAAATACAAAAACCGCGTGGCGACTCCTCATTTTTTCCTTCCTATGAAGCGAGGTCTCAGACACCAACCCTCCGCGAAAGACAACCGCGTTTCGCGCCCGCGCGAAATCCCGGGTAATTTCAGTTGGCGACCCCGCTGGGGAAGAGCGATACTTTTTTCAAAACTGCCGTTGTTTTCAAAAAAGCATTCCGTGGGTCAAACTTTCGTTTACCCTTCCTCGTTTTCGTGTGCGTGTGTTACTTTAAACCTCGAACGGTTTTTTCAAAGGCATTACATTGACATTTTCCAAAATCATACCATGTTTGTGCATTCCCATTCATGTTTGATTTTCATTGCTGTCTTTTGAACTGCGCATCATAATTCTTTAAGACACATTCTGAAAAATCTCTGTTTTACTCAGAAAAAGAATTTTAGTGACCGTACACTACGTGCACTTGCTGCCTCGGTACACTGCACACTACAACCCCTAACCCGGGATGGCCTTATCAGTTGCACCCCGATTGGTCTGGCAGACAACTTTCGGGGGCGCACGGGGTCGTCCCAAACATCCCATCCTAGCCCGTGTAAGCCATGCACTCTTTGTGTCACACTTTGTCCAAGACCCCGGTTGATTTTTGGCTTAGCTCGTGTCATAAAGCCTAAGTGTATGTTTTTTACGCCGGGCCCCGCTCCGAGTCAAGCTCGAGAGGTTGAGACCGAAGGTCGTTCCCGACCCGAAGTCTCGAGCTCTTCAACCTTGACTTTGACGCGGAGCTCTGCCGAAAAATATACCCGAAGGTTCAATGTGACACCGTGTCACCAAACCTCACCGTATCCACCGTGCCAGCCACAACTTGGCTAACGCCAAAAGCCAAGGTCCCTCGCGCAAGCGAGTCAGGAGAGGTCATGCCGAAAATTTGGCACGACCCCCACCTTAACTTAAGGACGTTGACTTCGACTGTGGCCCGTGCGTCACATACGTTGAAAGTTTGCGTGATCAGCTAGCCTTAAGTTCACTTTTTCCTTTTTCGGTGGAACTCGCTTGCCTTATAAGACCTCGCTCGGGATAGTCCGTCTCGAGAAAGATGATCTACAATGGAAACGAGGGGCTTATAAGCGTAGTGACGAGATCCACTGATTAGAGCTCTATGATTAGTTGCGAAAAAGAAGACCCGCTCTTTTCCAACAGATTAAGACTCTGAGAAAACACGCTTTAAGTAAAAATTAATCGGTAACTGCACATTGCACGAGCCCGAAACCTTGAGCCAAATACCCTTTTCCGAAGCCTAAACCCTTCCTTTCGTTCCTCGCAATGAGCGTAAAGTGGTTCGCATTTCCGGCCGCCGCCTTGCCAAAATCACGTAACGGCGGCGTCGAGACAGGTTCTTCGGTTCCCTCGGTTCCCTCGGCCCGGAATTTCCGACATGTCTAGTTCACCGAGAAATCGTGACGGGGAAGGACCCCCGCCACCGGCAACAGATATGACATTGGAAGAAGCCATCCGGGTTTGTGAGGTTCACAAGAGGCAGAAAGAAGATCAGCAGAATTTCGTGGTACAGCTTCTGAATGAGCATGGTATAGCAGCTATCCCCCAGTAAGACGGTACTTTTGTCCTGGTCGAGGATGAAGATTCCCCAAAACCAGTTCACCAAACCTTCAATCAGGTTCCTCCCCCGCCAACATACGGGATGCCTTCCAATCAAGGAAATGAAATGACCTAGGCTTCACGTTGCCACCTCCCAGGGCAACCCCTGTCCATATTCGCGGCCCGGTGCTACTCACTATCACTCAATATCACCAATACATCACTGGACCATCTCGAGGATGCCAATATCCTTCAATACCCTCCCGTGTTCGTCCCATTGCCTATACACGAATCCCAAAACACCGGGACAAACCCCGATACAGCTTCGTAAAAGGCCTATATATCCACATATATCGAGCCTTCCACCTCCAATCACTACCGCTCACGTGGTAGCACCCGACGCCGAGCCTCAGTCCACCACTAGACCCAACCTTAGCCTCGGATGGTCGAACGGATGAAAGACACGAAAGCCACCATGAGCGGCTCAAAGCAGAAACGCCAAATCCACGGATCCGGGAATGGTCACGCCTCTCCTCGCCAAGTTCGAATGCGGAGATGGACCGATTCGACTGGAACCGAATGTCCTCAAACGCACGTCGACACCTACGTTCTCAGCATGAGCAAAAGGAGCAACCCTCCAAAGAAATGGCCGACCACTTCCAAAGATACGCTTAAAAGTTCAGCGTTACGATGGTTTCGAGGGTCAAGCTCGCGGATCGCCACACCCGGGATCGATTAGCAACATCTTCCCCGGAACGGTACAGATCCAACTTAGAGTGGGAAACAAGTCGTGAGGACTTAATTACCACTGAGCAGAAAGCGAACGAAAGCGTCGGAGAATTCTACAAGAGGTGGAGTTGGAAACTCTCCGAGATCATGGAGCCACTCTCCAAAGAGGAACAAATGCGGATCTTCAAGTCCTGCTTAAGACCGTCCATCGAACTCATCGATCATCATTTCTTCCTGCATCTCCGGGCCACGGTCAATCTTGGCTCACAGCTCGAGAAGGATCTCAAGGAAAAGTTGGCTACCGCACAGCCCATACAGATACCGCTCGCGGTTGCATTCAATCCCGCACCGCCCCTGGCAAAGGGAAAGATACGTCTGTCAATTACATCCATCGGGGACAGCGATGGCAAAAAACCCGGTCCTCGCAAAGCAACAACTCCACTTCGGCTGCCGCCGTACACTTCGACAAGTTGGACATGCCGCTAAGCAAGATGTTGGAAGGGTTAATCAAGGAAGGTCACCTTAAACCCGTTGCAAATTACAAACCCAAGAATCCCGTAGCCAATGCGGACAAGAACAAATACTGCGCCTTCCATCAGTATCACGGCCATACCACATACAACTGTTTGGGGTTACGATACGAAATTCAGAACTTGATAGAAGAAGGCAAATTGGAGCGTCCCCGTGGGCCCAATACAGTCGGAAACCCTTTTCCGAATAATAACAGTGTGAATTCCATTGAGTGGGTGCCCAAGAAGATTGTCGTAGAGCCAGTTCCTCCGATTCTTCTAGCCGGGTCCTCATCTAATGTCCACATCAGCTACGATGTTTGTGACTGCTCCGCCTGCCTGGAGTACGAGTCCCAAGATATGGTCCGGAGCAATCCTCCGATAAAACGAAGAAGAAGTCCTCTCAGCAGATGCTGAGAGAAAGATACGAAGCTGTAAGTGCTCCAATTTGAGCTTGTTAGAATTTTCGTTAGAAAATTAACGAAAGTTATAACATTTCTAACAATTCCTAACAATCCTAACCTTTCTAACAAAGTGAGGGTAAAATGGGCATTGTTATTTAAGGCTAAACCTCAAAAAGAATCTCAAAAAGAAAAACAAAAGGAATAAAACCACAAATAGCAATGGCTGGAGACACAAACCTGGCCGTTAATTTGAAATTTCAAAAGATTATTCCTCTTGTCCAAAGCCTGAAGCCGCATTTAATGAACAAAGGCACGCCGCAGGTCCGTCCGCGCGGATGGGTTTGTAATTTTCAGAGGGCTATAAATTGAGCCCTCCGAATCACAAAAATAAGGAGGAACAACACATTTTTGCACCGAACCTACGGCGAAATATAGAGAGAAAACGGTGAGAATTCACTTGAATTGTCACCATTTTCTCCAATCTTTCCCAACTCATACTCATCCACTCACTCTCATATTAAAGCCCTAAACACTCATACACTCAAGCCAAACACTCAAGAACACAAGGAAGATTGGTAAACCCTCCTCTTCCTAACCACTAAATCTCATCCATGCATGCATCTTCAAACTACAAAACGTAGTTCTTTCATCTTCTTGCTCTAGATCTAAGAAGATCACCATGGAAGACCATCTCCATGGATGATCTTCTACAAAGATCAACATTATTTTCAAGTTTTCTTACTTTCTTATAAAGAAAACTCATTTTCAAAACCCTAAAAACCATTTTCAAGCATAAAATCTCATTTTCAAAGGATAAAAATCCCCTTCCCAAGCAAATGAAATGCTTAGTCCTAATGTACCCCAAGGATGGTTTGGTATAGTTGATTCACCACTAAAATTTCTAGTGATCACTAACCAAAACCTAGGGAAATGGGGACAAGCATGGATGCAAAACCCCCCTTAAAATCATATTTTCTTTCTTGAGAAGTTGCTGTCCAGTAGCAATTTTCTCAGACCTCAGTCCATGGTCTTAATTTTTGGACACAGATGAACTTGGAATTTGGTGTTGACTACAAAACACTTTTTGTATCCAACATCCAGAGCTTTCCAGACATATTTTTACCTTATTTTTTGGGTGAGTAAAACTCCTCTTTTCAAATTTTCTTTCAGAGGCTAGTTCATCAGCTTCTGGGAATCCAGATCTCATATCTGAGGTTTCCAGAAGGTTTTGACCCCTCAAATCTTCTCCAAAATGTAAAATTCCTTCGCAAAAATCTTATTTAAGGTGTCTAGAACAACTTTTATTCTCTGAGTTTATCCATATTATGAAGTTTTAAGACCCTTGAATACATTTCAAAATCAAAGGTCCACTGCCTTTTTCATTCTGGCAGAAATGACTCTCAACTTCAAAAGGTCTTTTGAGTACCAAATATCAATCCAAAAATCTTCCAAAAAATCATGGGATCAGTTTAAAGTCTTAAAAAGATATCCCAATTTTTACTTTTCTGAGTTTCAACTTATTTTGGCCAAAACACACACACACACACACACACACAAATGATTTTCAGCTTGGAAGACTCGTTTTACGAGGCGCGTCGGGTGCACACTAACGTCCTTCCCGACGCGTAACATGACCTCCGAACCTAAATCTCTGATCTCGGGCTTTTTTCAAAGTTTTGGCCCTCAAAATTAAAATGGCGTGGCGACTCCGTTTTCGTTGATTTTCTTTCAAACAAAAAAAAAATGGGAAAATTTTCGGATACACATCATCACAGTGGCGACTCTGCTGGGGACTAAGCTTTTTTTAAAAAAAAATGGTATTTGGTATATTGGTGGAAACCACTAAATTTCCCGTTATCGCCTCCTAACACGAGTCGGGGATAAATTGTGGTCTAACAATCCCACGTACCGGTATCACCGTTTTCAAAAAAAAAAAAGCTTTTGAGGGTCAAGCTTCCGTCCCGGCTTTGAAAATCATTTTCCGTGTGTGTGTTGATTTTTGCACAGTTTTCATGTTGTTTTGGCCGCCTCGGAGAAAGTCAAAATTTTGACTGTCGGAATAATGTCCCTAACTGTCGGAATTTTCGTGCTTACGTGCTTATGTGCTCATAAAAAAAATCAAAAAAAAAAAAGGATTTTCAAAAAAAAAAAGAAAATTTCCAAAAAAAAAATCATCATGCATCATATTTTTAAGACACATAAAAAAAAATTTTTCTATTTTACTCAGAAAAGGAATATAGATTGCTTGCACACTACGCGCACGTGACTGTACACTGCACACTACGTCCTTAACCCGGGAAAATCCTTGTCGCGGTCCGTTTGGTCTTATTACGCCTCTCGGATGAGCACAAGACTACCCAAACATCCCATGGAGCCTCGTGTCGACCATGCACTTGTCCGTGACACACTTTGTCCGAGACCCGGTTGGTTTTTAGTCCGGGTCTCGTGTCATGCCCCCGTCCGTGTATAGACCTTTCCTTTCAAGCCTTTGTCGGCATACCGACTCAATATCTTTCGGGACCCTTATCGCCGAAGTTCTGCCGGTTTTCCGCCGCAGACTTTGACCAAGATATTGACCGGCGCCTTGACTTCGGCTCGACCGGCACAAATTATACACCGACTCCCAAAGCATTGACACCGAGTCATCAAGGATTAATGAATATTCCATGCCTAATTACGGCTTAACCGACGACAAGTCAAGATCAATTGTGGACGCTTATCACCCAAATCATGCCGACTTTTCGTCGAGCTCCTCGGACATGATCTTGACTTTTGACGTCGCCTTTGTCCGTAATTTACATCGAATGCTCGTTAAGACTCGATTACCCACCGACTTTTAGGATCGTTTTTCTTTCGGTCGGTGGGACCCGCTTGCCCTATAGGACCCTCGCCCGGGCCTGTCCACCCCGGGAGGTCGAAATACAAGTGGAATACGAGGGGCTTATAGACGTAGTGACGGGGCCCACCGATCCAGGAATCGAGTAGTTTGCGAAAAGAAGAGCAATCTTTTCCAACCGATTAGGTTAATAAAACATGTTTTAAGTAAACGTGAACAAATAATCGCATGTTGCATGAGCCTAAAGCCCAAACACCTACCCTCCTTCCATTCCCGCACATCCGAACCCTCGTGTCTTTCCCCCGCAGCCTCCGCACAAAGCTTGGTTTCGGGCACCGGGTCACCGTTTGATCAATTGGGAAGAGTCAAGCGCATCGTCGCCTTCACCGTTTGTTCCGACTCCGGGTTTCGTAATGTCCGCATCAGCCCGGTAATGATGGGGATAACGTTGCTCCGTCCTCCAAAATCCCTCGCATGCACAAAGATTGGATCCAGTTGGTAGAACAAAGATGAGACTCCGACATGAGGCTCAAATTGATGACCTACTGGGGGTAGTCCGCAAGTCGTGGTTTGACTATCGCCTCAACTCCGATGGCACTTTTACCGCAAAGAAGGAAGAGGGTTCTCCTCCTCTTCTTAATAGTCCCTGATACATCAAGATGCTACCCCAAGATTCCTATGTTTCCACCGCCGGGACTCCCGCCCGTCGACTTACAGGACAACCGGCCCCCAAACAGCAGTCGTGGACGAAAGAGTTCGGTATACCGTCGCTGTCCCCTCTCAAAGTGATGATCCCACAAGTATCGCCTGAGTGATGAAAATCAGGGAACAGCTTGAAGAAATATGGTCAGCCATCAAAGCCCCGGAAGAACGCCAGAATGCATAACAGGCCCGGATTGAAGAGGCCACACGCCACTTCGGGACCTTAACAATATCCCAACCTGATCGGGGCTACCCCGAAGGAAAACATGTGCCCGTTCCCCGGACCTCAATATCTCTCATTATCCGGCGGAGTCCAATCACTCGCTACCAGATGAGCCCAGCAGCAGATCCCCCTGACTCGGTTCTCCACTCAAAGTCATTCCAAAGACCGCCAACCCGAGGTCCCAAATCCGCCACCAGCCCGTAGAACACATTTGGTGGGATATTTGTGATCGTCCCGATTGCCTTGAAAGGGACTATCAAGATCGGATACACGAGGACCGTCCTCCTAAGAAAAAGAAAATTTCCTCCCAAAGAAAATTGGAAGGAGAGATTCGAGGCCGGTGATAACACGTGGGAACGCTCGGGAGCCATCTAGGGGATTTGATTATTATGTACTCTACTCCGCCAGCCTTCCCCAAAGCAAAAAGGGGTAAAAGAGCGTAAAACCTTGCCAACGACAGAATTGAGACTTTCGGATACCGCAATACCGTGCAACGTGTCTAACCCCCTGAGGTCGCCCAAGGTTCGGCTTGTCCAGCCTCCCGAGTATACACCGATGAAGAAAAACCGACGCTGGCCCGGCGCTCCCACTCAATCAACATGTTGATCGGAGATGGCAACCGCCACAAAAGGCATCGTATAACCTGTGGGCTTCGGCAAAGGCTCTACCTCGCAAGAAAAAGGCACGAAGTGACCGGCTTGATGACTCTCTATCCCGAGACAAGGACCAAATCTATGATCCTCACCTATATGGGAGTATGATCACCTTCTGCGATGAAGATTTGCCAAGAGATGTCTCCCAACACAATGAAGCTTTGTACATCACTATTCGGCTCAACACCATGTCACTCCCTCGGGGTATTAGTGGACAATGGATCATCGGTAAACGTCCTTCCTCAAAGCATGATGAGGGCCCTCCGCATAAATGAAAGGCGCGTGATCCCATCTACCCTGACCGTCAGGCCTACGACGGTTCGTCTCGCCCCATTCAGGGACAAACACTCGAACTCGGTACGAAACCCAAATGGTGCCCGCAAAGTTCCATGTAATGGATATCCTCCGAGTTCACAACCCTACTAGGGCGCCTTGGTTGCATCACATGAAAGCCATAGCCTCCACTCTCCACCAATGCGTCAAATTCATCAACCGGCAGGGAGACCTTGAAGTCATAAGGGGTGACAGCTCTCATAGGGAATGAAGCCGAAACAATAGCCAAGAACGCCACGCCAAACACCGGGCTACATCCTTCAAGAGGCAAGTCTCGCCAAAGATCCTTTGGGAATCCGGGGCCGATGCCAACTATGTCGACACACTCAAGCGAAAGACTCCGAAGAAGTTCGATTCATCAAATTTAATTGCTATTTCCAACACTTGGAGGTGTACCGGAAGGAAACGCCGAACACCGCCATGATACGAGTGCACACAAGTCCCCGGTCCTCAATCACAGATTTGTCGCATTCCGCAAACCCATTCTTTGGCCTCGCTGTGCGAGGAGATTTTCATGATAAAAGTCGGCAAACACCGACAGACTCGGCTCAAATCTATGAACGTCGTGTGGGACGTCCTCCTTGGCTGAACTACCCGCCGAGCCTTTCCGCTCGAGTATGGGACATGAGATTTTTCTAGCGGCTCACCGAGACGCAATACGTCCTACATCCGGATTGAGCGGTCGATTGTGACGAAACGGAAATCCCTGTGATTGAGGAAGATCCCTACATCCACATGCTCGCCTTCTCGCACGCCAAACACAATTGATTCTCGGGTTCAGACAAAGAGATGATAGCAACGATCAAGAGGGAGCACAGAGACCATGCCTTTCCCGGAAGTTGTGAAGCCACCGACAATGCCGCTTAAAGAATTGGGAAACTCTCTCATGCCCGTCCGCGACCAAAGAGGAAATGATCACCAAGCTTGGATTGGTCCCCCCGTCCTTTCGTGTCAACTCAGAAGTCCTCCGAGTCTCTCATTGCTGGAAGTTCGAGTCTCTCGAGTCGTCCGACGGCCTTACGCCCGAAGACTACGAGTCTCAGAGCGAACGTTGTATTCCCCTTCGTCTTCAATGAAATGATGAACCTTTACGAGTATCCCTTAATTGCCGCTTTAACTAATGATGAATTAACTAATAATCTAAAACAAGTAATAACGATTCACTAGATGAAGAGTGCGTACACATTAAATGAACAATATATCAAAGAAATCTTTAAGGTTGTCCGGAAAGAGGAAAATCGAGCCCAAGTCGCCAAGAGATTTTGACGAGTGTAAACTGGGAACTCGGGAAGAGCCTAAAGGAACGCAGTATTGGGTAGTTTCTTCGAAGGGATTGAAAGGGTCGCGCTCTAATCGAGCCGCTAAAAGAATTCGTGGATGTGTTCGCATGGTCCTATAAAGATATGCCAGCCTCGATCCTTCCATAGTTGAGCACCGAATACCGCTCGACCCAAAAGTCAAGCCAAGAAAGCGTAAACTAAGAAGAATTAAGCCCGAATGGTCCATACAAGTAAAAGAGGAAATAGAAAAGATGCTCGTGAGGTGTGTTTCATCGTGGTCATTGAATACCCAACACATGGTGCGCCCAACATAGTGACGGGTGACCAAGGCCAACGGAAAAATCCGATGCTGCGTAGACTTGAGACTTGAACAAAGCGGTCCAAAAGACGATTTCCCCTGCCAAACATCGACATTTTCGTAGATTCCACGGCCAACCATGAAGTCAAATCCTTCACGACGGTTACGGCTACAACCAAATCAAAATGGCGTAAGAGGATCAAGCCAAAAGCTTGCCTTCACAACCCCTGGGGCACCTACTGCTACGCGGTCATGCCGTTCGGACTAAAGAATGTCACACGATCAGCCAGCAAGGGCGCTAAATTGCTCCGTTTCCATGACATGATCCACAAAGAAATTGAGGTCTATGTGGACGACATGATAATACATTCCAGAGGATCGAGATGGCCAACACTTTGTTGATTTGAGAAAAATTCTTCGGCCGCCTCCGAGACCACGCATGATGACCGAATCCAGCCAAGTGCACCTTTCTGTAAGACGAGGTAAGGTGCTAGGATATATGGTGACGTAACGGGGAATCGAAGTAGATCCCCGTAAAATCAAGGCGATAGTTGAAATGAAGCCACCCCTACACCGACGTATGTGAAATCCTTCATGGGAAGACCGCAATACATAAGCCGCTTTGTAAATCACCGACCTCGATTCGCGAGCCGATCTTCAAATTGATGAAGAAAAATGCCTACACGGAATGGACCCCGCAATGTCGCCTTGCCTTTGAACGTATTAAGGCATACCTTGTGAATCCCCGATTCTCGCCCACCACATCGGCAAAAGCCACTCTTGCTATATCTAACCCGTCACACGACATACAAGAATTGGGGCTATGCTAGCTCAAGAGAAGAAAGATTCCAAAGTCGAAACGCCATCTATTTCGTAGCGTAAAGCTCCAAGGAAGCGAACTCAATTACTCGCTCATGCGAGAAGACTTCTGCGCGCAGTGTTTGTCCGGGTAGTGGGAAAGTTGAAACACTACATGCAGCCTCACCCGATACATCTTGCTTTCAAGGATAGACCCCATCAAATATCTGTTCGACAAGCCTTCCATCTCCATGAGACCGGGCAAAATGGTCGTTCTTTTGGCCAGGAATATGACATCACTTATGTTTCAAGGAAATCCGTAAAAGGATGCATACGGCGTAACATCCGCCGATTTCCCAAGTGATGAGTCTCGAGGACTCGAACCTCAATTTCCCGACGATGGAATCTTCGCTTCTAGAAGGAGAAAATCATCGGGCAACTCTTCTTCGATCTGGGTCGGTCAAGACAAAAGGGGGAACGGGATAGGAATGCTTCAGCGTCGATCCTCACTTGGGACAAGGAACACACCCCCATAGCAAAGAAGCGCCGAACTTCGAAGTCACCAACAACGTCGCCGAATCACGAAGCTTGCATGCAGTGGCCGGGTCGAAGCTTCGCCCTTGAAAAGAAATATCAAGGAATTGGGAGGTATATAGTGACTACTCGCGCCCTCATCATCAATCGCTCTAACAAAATGGAAGACCGTGGATCCGGGTTTGCGTAAGTATCATGCTTACATGGAAGAACTAGTGGCTCAATTCAAAGAAAGTCAGCTTTCATTACTCCGCCAAGAGACTCGAAACAGTTCGTGCAGATGCCTCAAGCACTAGCCTCTCTCGCCGAAATACCCGAAGGAAAGCCCTGCTAAACCATTCGCAGTCGGAGAAGAGAAAACCCCGCCTATTGCTTCGAAACTTGAAGCGGAAGCCGAATCGATCAATGATCCCCTGTACACTCGTATTTACCAATACCCGGTGATGGCGAGGCCTCTTTCAAAAATGAACAGGGGGAATATAAAGAAGGAATCAAAGCAAAAGTCTCTCACTGCCGGCGTTCGCTCCCATTATGTTCTTTGGGAAATATGCTATACAAGAAGCAAGATCAAGGCCCCCTCCTGCGATGTATCGCAAACAAGAGGCTACCTAACTCACGTGAAAGAAATACATGCGGTACCTGCGGCCCTCACATGAATGCTCGAGCTCGATGCAAATCACACCGAGAATGGGGGTACTGATCTCCCATGGAAACCGCACCGCATCCAGCCTGGGCCAAAAGCCGCGACAAATGCCGCCGATACTCAAATCTTAATCACTTTCAGCTCTCTCACGCAGTTATACCGCACGACAACCCTCGTCTTTCGTCACTGGGGAATCGATGTCATAGGCAAAATCACACCATCAGCAAGAATCGACCACGTAGTTCGTCCCCGTAGCCGGATTACTTCACCAAGTGGGCTGGCCAAGCCAAGTCCTACAAAATCCTCAATTCAAAGAAAGCGTCTTCTTCATCAAAGAAGAAAACATCATGTGCGCATACTGCCGTCACACCGAAATCATCTCGTATAATGGATCCCACTTCGGGGCGGGAATGTGAAAATCGGCCGGCGGAATTCCGAATAACCCTGTCACAAGTCATTCTCCCTACGTGCCCCAAAACCAACGGGAGCTGTGCCGAGGCAGCTAGGAAAACAAGACTCGAAAATATCATCCTAAAATGGCCGTCAGCTCAAGGCAGTAGATTGGCCCGAGAAGTTACACCTCCGGCGCTCCGGGGCTGCGTAACACGCCGAACTGCAACCGGGGAAACACTCTTTTGCCCTCACATATGGAATGGAAGCCGTACTTCCCAATCGAGCCGGAAATACCCTCGCTCCGTATACCGTTGGAAAGCCGTATCAACGAGGTCGAATGGCTCCGTAGTCGCCACGGATGAATTTAACCGGCCCTACTGGGGACGAACGCCGATCAAGGCCACTGGAACACATCCGAGCCTACCAAGGAAGAATGGCCAGTAGCCTTCGACAAGAAAGTAAAGCATCGGGAAATCCTCGAGAAGGTGATCTCTGTTTTAAAAGAAAAGCCCTCAAACCCGTATCAACCCCTCTGCAAATGGGAGCTTGTCCTGGTCTCAGGCCATACAAGTCGTCCGTAAGATCTTCTTCCCGAGGAGCCAGCGCAACTCGCAAGACCTCGATCGGAATCCCTTTCGTACACCCAAAGAATGGTGACAAGCCTGCGCAGATACTACGCGTAAAACAAAAAAAAAAAAGAAGAAAGAATAAAAGTGCTAAAAAGAGTAATACCCAACTAGGTTAGAAACCCGAAAAGGGCGGTGCTCTAGGTAAAAAACAGGGTTGCACCAAAAAAAAAAAAAAACAAAAAAAAAAACAAAAAAAAACCAAAAAAATCAACAAAAACAACAAACAAAAAAGAGTTCACCAGGTTGAACTACGAAGACACTGAGCTCCTCAAAATGAGGGGAACGTAGGTGTTCGCAAACGGTCTCTGGTCTAAAACACAAATAAAAGCCATACTTTGGCATCAATACAATTGATCGACCACGAAAGCTGGCCTCGAAAAACTCTAAAGCAATTCAAATATTCATTACAAGTTAAAGCTCTTTGATGAGTCTAAGCCCGATTCATTCCTACAACTCGGCAACCTCGCTAAAAGGAAAACTAAGATACATAATCAAACTAATGTGTCATGCTACATGACAAGAGAAAGGGATAGCTTCGAAACCTCCGTAGCTCACTCCAAGCCACTCGCACCGGCCTCTCCCCTCTTCTTCCCCCTTCGAGCCTCTCTCTTTTTCCGAACAGGAAAAATATCTGAAGTTCCTCCTACCAAGCTCGGGTATAGGGACAGTGGTCTATCAAACCAAACTCTCTCGGTCAAAGGCCTTAGTAGCCTCTAGCGTCATCCCTCATCTCCCCGTAGCCTAGCCGGGTAGCAGCATAGTAGAGCCCTCCTCTCCCCGTCTCGACGTAAGCCTCATAGCCAGGTCGCGCGCGCCTCCGCTCCCCGTCATGAGGGCTTTCAGGCCCTCGCTCGGCCCTCCTCCTCTCGTAAACAGCCTGTCCTCCGCACTCCACAATGGCCTCACGCCGTCTCAAAATAGCCACCTCGAGTCTCTCCTGCATGCCTCTCATACCAATCCAGGTACCAAGTGGTCGTGAACACCGGTCTCTGACGCCCGAGAATGACCCGAGGAGGAAAAGGCATCATACCTCCATGCTCGGGAAAAGAAATGGAAACACCGAGGGATCATCCATAGACACAGGGTGAGCCGCCACCCCGGCGGCTATATCATCAAAACCCTCCAAAGGAACCCGCCTCCTAAGCCAAACTCGTCTCGTAGACTAAAGCCGGAATATAGAAGCTGGGACCGAGAAAGCCCCGAAGCATGACCATCGGAGACCCATCCTCAAGCACTCGCGAGTCTCCACCCGCCAATGAGGCACCGACCATCTCGATATCTTCTGCCCGGCGACCCGCCATATCCAACGCTCCCACGAGCTCCCGATCATCAAAATCTACATCAACACCTTCTCCCCGGCAAAAGCCCAAGGCCCGATCATATCGAGGTTTCCCGAAGAACCCCCAAACGCTCCATCGCCCACATGTGGTCAAGAGGAACGGGCTGCCCCCGTGCATATACTACCACCGCTTCCGGTAGCTAATCCGTCGAGAGCATGAAAAGTCTCCCCAAGTAATCAAAGGAACGACATCTCCCGCCTGTGCGACAGCCGAACGACAACATCCAGCCAGAGATCGATGGCGCATCCCAAAGGAATAGACCGCGGAACGTGGTAGCCAAACATACAAAGTGCAAAGGCATCCCACACAGGCTATCATCCACCAAACCTAGGCCCCCTAAATCTGTCGGGAAGAATCGAAATATCGAAATGATCGGGACCGCGGATCATACCTTGCGCTTCCTCCGGGAAAGATGAAGGAGGACGCACAATCCGTCAAGAAAAGAAGCTCCCTCCCCGGGCAAAGGAACCGCTTATCTCTTCCACCTCCGATTCCAAGGCCCGAAATTCTTCGACAAATATGAATAATCTCGTTGAAGGAAAGGCAAAAGACATGCCTTTCTAGTATCCCAAAACGAAGAAGAAGCCTCTCTAAAAGCTCATAATCCGGAATCAATTCCTTGAGAGACCATAAGCACTTCACCTTGTATCTTTCTTCAAAGAAGAACCTCCTCTCATGCATGATTTCCTAGACCAATCCTCGAACTTGTCAAAGAATGACATAGACCTTTCTTGGGACAATTTTGATGGAGCTTTTCTAAGGTTTTCCATGGTTTTCTCTCTCTCTCTCTCCCGAAAATGGTCAGTTGGGACCGGAGGTTGAAGAGGATATTTGAATTTGAAATAAAGCAAGACCAGTGCCCGAACCAAAATTAAAGGACAAGGTCGATGCAGCCCCCATCCGCGCGGATAGGATTGCTTTCCATCAGAAAAATCTGCAATGACCCCAAGCCGCTACACCAAAAGAGGAATATTCTCGTTCCTGTTGTTCGAAACCCTGCAAAAACCTCCCCAAACCAAATACCCATATACCAAACACCCTCGCAAAAAAAAAAAAAAAATCAAGGCTCATGCAACACCGCATTCATACCGCATCGCATTCATAAAATAAAATCCTAAATTATTATTACATTCCAAAAAAAAAAAAGAAAGAGTGTGCATAAAAAAAAAAACAAGCAAACATAAATAAAATCCTAAATTATTACATCCAAAAAAAAGAGAAAAAAAAAGTGCATAAGCTGTACAAATCTAAATCTCAATCTCAAATCTCAAAAAAAAATCAATCGGAGTCTCCAATACTGACCCGATGTTCCCCCGGCCCTCTCTGCGACTCTGGGCCCGCTCTCCTCAGGAGCCCCGAAAAATCTTCGGGCTCGGGACCGTCCTCGTCTCCGTAAAGAGGCTCATCAGACCAACCGCACGCTCTCGATAGGGCAAGCCGAGATCTCGGCGAAAAAAAAATCGTATCCGAAGGTGAAGGCGTCGGACTCCCGGACGTACGAAGACGACCCGCCATGCGCGCCATACGTGTCCTCCGGCCCGTGTAGGATCCTCGAGAATAACGTGATCCGAAGGCGCAAAGACCGCGCGTGGATCAAGGAGAGGAGACAGAGGAGTCTCTCGAAGAAGTCTCCGAGCGAATAGGGGAAGCCTCCCGTCTCGACAGTGCGCCGGCCGTGGTCGCCTCGCTTCTAGCCTCGAGGGAGCCCCCGCAAGCGACCATCCTCCCCGGGCGACGAATCTCTTGGCTCCCGATCACTTGCTTCGTCGCCCTCGACGACCACCTCCGAAAACCGCACAAAAGCAAAAGCGTCAAAAAAAAAAGAGGTGATGCTAAAGATGATGAAACAAAAGAAAAAAAAGAAGGGGAAAAGGTGAAGCCATACTCCTTCATACCCTGGACGCAGGCCCGAAAGTTTCGAGTAGAAGCCGCTCGGCCGAGGGATCTCGCACCCTCAATCTGACCCCATCCCGGATATAGGAAAATCCGTCCGAGGGTACCGCGATCCCAAGCCCCTCCCTATCCGTAACTCCGAGGCATCCTCACCTCTCAAGACGAATGTCGCATACGCGGCTCAATCGCCACGAAACCGAGAAGCGTCAGGCCGACTCGGTAATCATCCCAGTGTCAATTTGACCGATCGCCGGTGCATCATATCGGCGGGAGGCTCCACCGGTGTCCTCAAAGGCGACCCACGCCATGCCGGCGTCGCTTTCTCACCCTCTCTCCTGCATAATATGCATCGCAGGTCGACCCCCTCAAAATCCTCCGCCGCACACCCGTATCTCGCCGCCCTTCAACCATGCGCCACCTCAAAGTTTCGATCCTGTGGGAAGAATATCATCCCCTCATCCGTCTCGGCCTCCGCTGCAAGGAAGGCAATCCCGCGGCACTCTCAGTAGTCGTACGCCCTCGGAGCTTATCTTCTCCCCGGTGCATGCTTTGGACCAAGACCGCATGGGCCGCGGATACGCCCGATCGTACCCGCCGCCGCCGCCACATCGTGACGTGGAAAACTCCAACGCCCATACTCCTGCGAAAGGTAAAAATCCAATCAATCCAAAGGCAAAAAGAAAAGTGCGTGCTCAAAAAAAAAAGAAGAGGAAAGCAAAAAGAGAGCTTATACCTCCAGTGGCAAACTCAAAGCAAAGATAAAGAGCCTGGCACAGCCTCTTCCCGCCGTACCTATCAAGAGCAAAATAAAGCTCTACTGCACTCGGCCTCTCCCCACGAGACATCTCCGGCCGTCTCCATGTCCCCTCCAAGGACCTCAACAAGGCAAAAGATCGCCGTCCTCAAAGATGTCCAAAGAGCGTGCTCTTAAAAAGCAAAACCACAAGAAGGCCCCCGGCAACTGGACGGCGCCTATCCTCTCCTCCTCACCTCATAACTCGCTATGTGTCTCCACGATCTTGCCGTAGACCACTAAGCATACTCCATCCCCATCCCTTGGGAATAGGGAAAATCCTGTGAAGAGCTCGCAGATCGCATCGGGCCGTAGCTCATCCCGCCACTCAATGCCGTTGGCCCATTAAAGGACAGGCCCGTAATTCAAAGATAGTCGGAGGCTGCGTAACCGTAGCCTCGCCCTGTGAAGAAGTGGGAAGGTGCGGGTCGCGCCCCCACCAATGCCGCGCCGTAGCAAACATCAAGCTCTTTTTGCTCTTAGGGAACTTGACCTCAGCTTCCCTCAAGACACTCGACGAAACTCCTGTGAGCCCCGTCTCGACAACGATCCGTCTCGGACGTCGCAAAGCTCCTCGGCCCGCATTCTAAGCCGGTCCCACAAGTCAATCACTGGACTCCACCGATCCTCGAGTCTTCATTTTTGTTCAGCCGCTCCGCTACAAAACGGTTTCCGCCCCGCAAAAAAAAAAAAAAAGAAAGAGAGAAAATATCAAAAAAAAAATTGCGTTTGCACAAAAAAAAGCATACACATGCATTAAAAAAAATTTTTTCGACAAAGATAACAAAGATACAAATGAGCATAGCTCCCATTTTTCTCGCATAAAAGAAAACAAGCAAGAAATCCTGCAAGAACCTAATGCATGCATTCCTACGGAAGTAAAACTCCGTCCCATTTTCTCATAAAATAACATGCATACCATCCATCATTCAAAAATGCATACATGCATATCATCCATCTTACATGCAACGGAGGAAAAACTGGGCCCACTTTTCAAAAATAAAAATCCTAAACATACATACATCTCATATTGGCAAAATGCCCATTCTTTCCAAACAAAAATGCATGCATTGCATCATTCATCGACATATCAATATTCAATTTCAAAAAAATCATCCATCAATATCAATATTCAATTTCAAAATCATCATCATCATCAACATGCAATATTCAATTTCAAAAAAAAAATCACAATTTTCGAATTTTCACATGCAATTTTCGAATTAAAAAAAATGGGCGAAAATGCCAATTCTTTTTCCCAAGCAAAATGCACATTTTGGGTTACTCACATAATCATCAAGATTTAAAGACAATGAACATGCAATATTCAATTTCAAAAAATTTTTTTTTTAAAAAATCACCTAAAATTCAAATTTCAAACAAGAAATCAACAAAGGGATCAAAGGGTTTCAAAGTATACCGTTCGGAGATTCGAATCCGAAGCCCAATGTTGCCAAGCACGGGGTAATGCTCCTCCGCAACCGATTGCAAGAAAGGATTGTAATGCCTCCTCATCCGGACGCAGCCCCACCGCCTCTCCGCTACCGGGCCACGTCCTCGGCTTCTTGAAAAGCGCCTTCCCTATGTTCCAGCTTGCTCGAAAATCGAAGAAAATCGGAAGGATTTCAAGCTTTTTAGGCCAAAATGGCGGTATTTCTCACTTTCTCTCTGGCCTCTCGACAACCGTAAAACCGAATGGGGAAGAAGAAAAGGGCGTCGGGCCTACCACCCCGACTTTTCAAACCCTATCCGCGCGGATAGGATTGCAAGGGTCAAATGACTCCTTTTGCCCCTTAAAATTTCCAGACTCCGCAATTCAAATTCCCCAACTTGACAGAAGTTAATCAAAGTTAACCAAAGTCATCCCCCTTGTCAAGAAAAATCACCCTCGGCTAGCCAAACGTAAGACCGGAAAGGTGCCCCGAGAAAAGATAACGGATCCCGTATCTTTCATCAAAATCCTTCCCTAAGCAGAATCAAACGTAAGACCGATTCTCCTCGAGAAAGATAACGAGATCCCGTATCTTTCATCAAAATCTACCCCTAAGCACCAAACGTAAGACCGGAAAAGTGCCCCGAGAAAGATAACGAGATCCCGTATCTTTCATCAAAATCACCCCTGGCATAGTCAAACGTAAGACCGAAAGTGCCCCGAGAAAGATAACGGATCCCGTATTCATCAAAATTACCCCTATAGTCAAACGTAAGACTCGAAGTGCCCCGAGAAAGATAACGAGATCCCGTATCTTTCTATCAAAATTACCCCTCGAAGACCAAACACCGTAAGACCGAGTGCCCCGAGAAAGATAACGAGATCCCGTATCTTTCATCAAAATCACCCAACGGCATAGCCAAACGTAAGACCGAGTTGCGCCATCGAGCAAAGATAACGGATCCCGTATCTTTCATCAAAACCTTCATTCCCCGCAGCCAAACGTAAGACCGAGTGCCCCGAGAAAGATAACGAGATCCCGTGATCTTTCATCAAAATCTTCCCCGGCAACTTCAAACGTAAGACCGAGTCTCCCGAGAAAGATAACGAGATCCCCGTATCTTTCATCAAAATCCTTCCCTAAGCTCAAACGTAAGACCGAGTGCCCCGAGAAAGATAACGAGATCCCGTATCTTTCATCAAAATCATCCAACGGCAAGTCAAACGTAAGACTCAATTCCCTGCACGAATACGTTCGATTTTCCCCAAAGCAAAGGCTAACGAAATCCCCTTTTAAAGAAAGTTAACCCGAATCCCAAAAGCCAACGGAAATCTCGAGTAGTTCTCGAACTACGAAAGGGCTTCGATTCCCACTAGGGATACGTAGGTAGCCTATCATTAGGTCCAAATTTCTCCGACCAAAACGGTCACCCTCGTCCTTCGGCAAAGCAGCACGAAGTCCACCGAAAGGCCATTTCAAAATTAAGGTCCGGGAGGCGCCCAAAAAGCCATCATCATCAAGGTTCGAGGCACCAAACGCCATCATCAAGGTCCGAGGCGCCAAAAAGCCATCATCATCAAGGTTCGAGGCACCTAAAACGCCATCATCCAAGGTTCGAGGCACCTAAAATGCCATCTCCAAGGTTCGAGGCACCTAAAACGCCATCTCCAAGGTGCCTGAGGCACCTAAGACGCTATCACTAGAAAGCGATAAATCGCAATCATCCCCAAAGCAGAGACCGAAATGGTCATTCCTATCCCTGCCAATAGAGCGGATAGCCATCGTAACCGAAAATGAGTCATCTCTTATCCCTGCCAGCTGAGTTTCTTTCCAAAGAACGATCGTAGAACTCGCTCATCGTGCGTTCGGGAGGCACCTAAAACGCCAGTCATCTCCAGGGTCAAAAGACCCGAACTACGATCGGCTTCGATTCCCATTCCTCGATACGTAGGTAGCCTTATCGCTAGGTTCAAATTCCACCCGATCACTCGATCATCCCGCCAAATATGCGGGAGCCTATACCTATCGACGCACCCCGCTTCCTTCGAAAGCGCGCCTGTCGCCGAGGGGCTACCGTAAGTGCTCCAATTGGAGCTTGAAAGAATTTTCGTTAGAAAATTAACGAAAAGTTATAACATTTCTAACAATTCCTTAACAATCCTAACTTTTCTAACAAAGTGAGGGTAAATGGGCATTGTTATTTAAGGTTAAAAACCTTAAAAAGAATCTTTAAAAAAAGAAAAACAAAAGAATAAAACCACAAATAGCAAATGCCGAGACACAAAACTGGGCCGTTCAATTTGAAATTTCAAAAGAAATATTCCTCTTGTCCAAAAGCCTCGAAGTCGCATGCCTAATGAACAAAGTTGCACGCCGGTAGGTCCATCCGCGCGGATGAGTTTGCAAATTTTCCAGAGGGCTATAAATTGAGCCCTGGCCAAATACAAAAATAAGGGAGGAACAACACATTTTGCGTTAACTCGAACCTCTCGGCGAAATATAGAGAGAAAACAAAGGAGAATTCACTTGAATTTGTCACCATTTTCTCTCCTCCAATCTTTCCTGTAACTCATACTTCATCCACTCACGCATTTCCTCATATTAAAGCCCTAAACACTCATACAACTCAAGCCAAACACTCAAGAACACAAGTGAAGATTAAACCCTACCTCTTCCTAACCCTAAATCTCATCCATGCATTGTGCATCTTCAAACTACAAAATGTAGTTTCTTTCATACCTTCTTAGCTTTGAGGATCTAAGAAGATCACCATGGGAAGACCATCTCCTTATGGATGTATCTTCTACAAAGATCAACATTATTCAGTTTCTCAAGTTTTCTTACTTTCTATAAAGAAAAACTCATTTTCAAAACCCTAAAAACCATTTTCAAGCATAAAATCTCATTTTCTTAAAGCGATAAAAATCCCCTTCCCAAGCAAATGAAATGCTTAGTCCTAATGTACCCTTTAAGGATGGTTTGGTATAGTTGATTCACCACTAAAAATGTCTAGTGATCACTAACCAAAACCTAGGAAATGGGGACAAGCATGGATGCAAAACTCCCTTTAAAATCATATTTTCTTTCTTGAGAAGTTGCTGTCCAGTAGCAATTTTCTCAGACCTCAGTCCATGGTCTTAATTCTTTGGACACACAGATGAACTTGAATTTGGTGTTGACTACAAAACACTTTTTGTAGCCAACATCCAGAGCTTTCCAGACATATTTTTATTTTATTTTTTGGGTGAGTAAAACTCCTCTTTTCAAATTTTCTTTCAGAGGCTAGTTCATCACGCTTCTGGGAATCCAGATCTCTATATCTGGAGGTTTCCAGAAGGTTTTGACCCTCAAATCTTCTCCAAAATGGAAAATTCCTTCGCACAAACCTTATTTAAGGTGTCTAGAACAACTTTCATTCTTCTGGAGTTTATCCAGATTATGAAGTTTTAAGACCCTCTTTGAATACATTTCAAAATCAAAGGTCCACTGCCTTTTTCATTCTGGGCAGAAATGGCTCTCAACTTCAAAAGGTCTTTTGAGTACCAAATCTCAATCCAAAAATCTTCCAAAAATCATGGGATCAGTTTAAAGTCTTAAAAGATATCCCAATTTTTACTTTTCTGAGTTTCCAACTTATTT
>JAFEMH010007992.1:0-68223 GCA_022495995.1 Adenophora triphylla var. japonica | reverse complement strand
ACCAAATGATCAACTCGGGCCAAAATTTAATAATATTGTCAAAATAAAAAATGCTTAAAAAATTGGTTCACCAGTAGCCCAATTTATCTAATTTGGCCCAAATTTAATATTAAATTTATTCTTACAAAAATAATTTGTTAGTGTAATCTGCAGGTGATATCGTAGATGATTTCCCAAGTGATATCACAGATGATTTCCTGGACTGAAAATTATATAGTTGTATATTTTTTGTTTATTATTTAATGGACTAACGTGCTAATATGGTCTGTATAGTCTATGGTTTATGGTTGTATTTCAGGGTGCAATAGCATCAAAGAAGGAGCTAGACACATGTGGAAATTGGAAGAAATGAATTAATACATTTTATGTATTAATTGCATTTTGGCATTCAACAACAACATGTATGTGGACTTTGTCAAAGGTTGTTGCTGAGTTATAGAAGAGGTACAAGGATGATAAAGCAAGGGAGTACAAGGCGTGAAAGCATGGCTTGAGGATTCAACAACTCGGTTGCTACAAAATAGGAAGTGGGAGCTAGAATTGTGGAAACAAATTAACCCACTCTCCCTACACTTCCTCCACGTGCAAGACCAGCCCCAAGGCTGTTATTGGAGTAGCCTTCAAGTATTTGAAGACTATAAATAAGCTTGGAAGGTTTATTTTGAAGACATGCCAATTATTTCATCACATTCACACCTTCGAAAAGCTTAGAGATAGAGTTCTTTGTTTGGCTCTTTTTAATCCTTTCTCCCTTGTAATTTCGCACTTGATTACTTTGGTATCAAGGTGTGTGAAGGCTAGGATAGGATTCCGTTTTTTATCTCTTGTTCCATAGAGCTCAAAATAGATATAGCTATAGGGAACTTTCGGCTTTGTAAATTCATTCATAGTGATTATAAAGTCTTGCCTAAGAGGCACTCTCAAGTTATATTTATATAACTTGAGAAAAACAATTTTGGTGTTTTTATTCCGCCGCAAACTCTTTTACAAAAATTGTTTTATTTTCGAAGTGTGTGTGTGTGCCATCCCAAGTGCTATCGTTGGTGCCGTTATCACCTCGGATATCACTTGTGATTCAAGCCGTGACAATTTCAATTGGTATCGTGAGCCTCTCACTTGACGATACTAAGTGTTTGGTCCTCTTTATCATGGCTTTTGATCCTCGCAAATCCAAACCAAAAACGTCTTCCCGTTTTTAGATGGTTCGAATTATGCATATTGGAAAATTCGCCTTCGCTCGCATATCAAATCAATTGATCTTCGAGCATGGCGATCTATAGTTCATGGGTACTCTCTTCCACTCTTACCTCCCCGGGATGAGGATGGTGATGTTCAGTTAAACCCGAAGGTGAGTGGACGAATGAAGAGATCACTCTAGCTAACTATAATGAGAAAGCTCTTAATGCTATCTTTGAGTGGGTTGACATGCATATTTTTAACCTTATTCAAAATAGTTCCACAAACCTTTCAAGAAGCTCTGGGATATTTTACAAAGGTTTTGTGAAGCGTGATTCTAGTGTGCGTGAAAACAAACTCAGAGGTCTTACCGGCAAATTTGAAAGGTTGAGAATGGGTGAAAGTGATACCATTTCCTCTTATTTTGAAAAACTATTTGACATTGCTAATGAGTGTCAACTTTTAGGTGAACCTTTTACAAACAAACAATTGGTTTCAAAGGCTATTAGAACTCTCCCTGAGCGTTTTAATATAAAAGTTTCATCTATAGAAGAGGCTCACAATCTTTCTACAATGGATATCAATTCCTTAATGAGCATTTTAAAAATTTTGAGTCAAACCTTGCCTGAGCAAAAGTGAAGCTTCTAAGGGCAAGAGTGTTGCTTTAAAAGTTCAATCCTCTAGTGGTTCAACTAATGAGGATGACGAAATTTTTGAGGAATTAGGTGAAGATGCCAGTGTTGCCTTACTTACCAGGAAATATAACTCAATGGTGAGAAAATTTAACAAAGAAAATGTGCGGTGTAAAGGCTAAAGAGCAACAAGCCAAGGTGTACAATTCAATGCCCAAGAGGACATTTCCATCTACTCGAAAGGTGGTCCCATAAGGAGAGCATCATCAGATCAATCCAGATTCGATCCAAAATACCTTGAATCAATCCAATGTCATGCTTGCTCTGGGATGGGGTCATTACTCAAATGAGTGTGATAACCCTCTAAGGAAGATGGGAAAGAACCTATGGGTTTCTCTCGGGACAATGAGGATGAGGAGACCAATCAATCTCGAAGATTCAGATCAAACAGCAATGGTGGTCACAAACCGTGACTCGGATTGTCAGCTGATACCCTGTGACATCCAAAATGGGATAGCACCCGAGATATCATCCAACAGGTATACGCATTTAAATTTGATAAATGCCGTTTGTTTTGTGGGTTCTGTTAACATGGATGCGGGTTATTCACAAGATGAGAAGAAGTTCAGCAAGGATGAACTCATTTGTGGTCTTAAGAACCTTTGCAAAGACTTGGTGGATGAATGGAAGAAAGAGAACAAAAAGGTGATCTCTCTGTCCAAAGAGGTTCAAGACCTAACTGATGGCTTGACTAGATTGGAAGTTAAACTCACAAAGAAGGATGTAGAGCTGGACAAAGTCAAGAGCAAACTTACTCTTGCCGAGACAACATTCAAGAAACTCAATACGAGTTCTACCAAGTTAGATGCAATTCTTGGGTTGTCCAAACCACTCAAGGCAAGTGAGTGTTACAGGTGATGGAGTACAGGAATCTCCATTAATATTGCCGAAGAACTGGAGAATCAAAATCAAGTAAGTGATACCCAGTGTGTGGCCAAAGTGTTGCCACCGATGGGATAGCATCTCCAGTATCACCCAAGACCAATCCAAAGAATCGAAAAGGATGAACAATGATGATGATCATGTGCATGAAGACTTGAGAAGGGATCCACCAAATAGGATCAAAAGAGACCATCCTTCCTCTCAAATTATTGGAGAAGCTAGCGAAGGGTACAAACAAGGAACAAAGGACATTTTAGTGACCGTGAAATGGCAAGGTATGTGTGTATGTCCACCACATACCACAAGGTAAAATATTCTGTTTTGTCTCTTCTTTAGAACCCAAAAATATTTCGAAGCTTTAAAAGATAATTTTTGGATACAAGCCATGCAAGAGGAACTTGACCAATTTGCTCGTAATGAAGTTTGGTGTTTAGTACCACGTCCTAGTAATACAAATGTTATTGGTACTAAATGGATTTTCAAAAACAAATCGATGAGCAAGGAAATATTGTTAGGAACAAAGCTCGTCTCGTAGCACAAGGTTACACCCAAATTGAAGGTGTTGACTTTGATGAGACCTTTGCTCCCGTTGCTAGAATAGAATCCATAAGACTCCTCTTGGCTATAGCTTGTTTTCTAAAAATTACTTTGTTTCAAATGGATGTTAAAGCCGCCTTTTTAAATGGTTATTTAAAAGAAGAAGTTTTTGTTGAACAACCAAAAGGATTTGAAGATCCTAATCTACCAAACCATGTATATAGACTTGATAAAGCTTTATATGGCTTGAAACAAGCTCCACGTGCATGGTATGGTCGCTTAACCTCTTTCTTACTTGAATATGGATTCACAAGAGGTGAAGCGTATAGACCTTATTTATCCTAAGGCATGGCAAAGAAATAGTCATTGTTCAAATCTATGTTGATGACATAGTCTATGGCTCTACTTCTCAAACGTGTTTAAAAGATTTTGTAGAGGCTATGACATCAACATTTGAAATGAGCATGATTGGAGAGTTAACATTCTTTCTAGGCTTGGGTGAAACAATCAAATGAAGGAATATTCATTTCACAAAGCAAGTATGCAAAGAGCCTAGTAAAAAGATTTGGGTTGGAAGGAGCAAAAAGTTCAAAAATCCCCATGTGTTCTTCTCTCAAACTTGGTAGAGATCAAGTAGGTGAGGATGTTGATCCTACTCTTTATCGTTCAATGATAGGTAGCCTTCTCTATCTCACTTCTAGTCGTCCCGATATCATGTTCGCCGTGTGTGTTTGTGCACGTTATCAAGCCAATCCTAAAGTCTCTCACCTTAATTGTCAAAAAGATAATTAAATATGTTTCAGGAACAAGTGAATTAGGGATTTGGTTTAGTAAGGATACTAATACCAATTTGGTTGGCTTTAGTGACTCGGATTGGGCAGAGGATATGGATGATAGGAAGAGTACTAGCTGGGGGTGTTTTTACTTGGGCAACAATTTAGTTTCATGGTATAGTCGTAAACAAAATTGTGTTTCTCTCTCCACAACTGAGTCCGAGTATGTGGCAAATTTGGGTAGTTGTTGTTCACAACTTATTTGGCTAAAACATATGTTAGATGACTATGGCCTAGAGAGTAATTCTTTGACTATGTCTTGTGATAACCCGAGTGCTATCAACATTTCAAAAACCCAGCTTCAACATTCCCGTACCAAACACATTGACATACGTCATCATTTTCTTAGAGATATGGTAGATAAAGGCCTAATTAATATTGATCATATTGATACTAAGTATCAACTCGGCCGACATCTTTACTAAGGCCTTAGACCACGAGAGATTTTCTAGTTTGAAAAGATCTCTTGGTCTTTGTAATCTCCGAAGTTCTGTCGTCGTGCTACCCTGTGTGATGTTATCACTTAGTGGTAACACTTGTATATTAGTGTATTTTTTTCTCTTTGGTTTTTTACTTAAAAAAAAAAAAAAATACTTTATTATTTGTTTATTCTAGCTAGGTTAGTTCTAACAAAGGTGGCACATGCCGACCTTTTGTTATGGTAGGTTATTATTTAGGATTAGCACGTCCGATATCATTCCCCTTCATATGCTTAAAGTGACAAAGTCACTAATATTTTTTTTGATAAATAAAAGACAAAGGCATTTGTCCATACTTTTCTCTCGAGCTCGGGGCACGGTGTTCGCTGCAACGATGTACTCTTGCCAATGAGAAGGTATGAGGTGATTTATGCTAAGTATTAGGGACATGGAGTTCGCTACTACAGTGTACCCTACTTGAAAGGCATAGATCACTTGGTCTCTACACTTGAAATATAACTTGAAGCACGGAGCTTGTTACTACGTTGCTTTCTTGTTTAAAGAAGTGTATTGAGACGTGTTTAACAAGCAATGTACTTAAAAAATTATATATAGGCATATAATGCCTAAAGTGCATGAAAAATGCTCAGCTTGTTATGCCTCAAGTGTTTGAAACTGAAAAAAAATATTTATCAAGGGGTTTTATATCATATGAGTTATCCTAGGTGTTACCATCATTGCCTTAACACATTAGTGTGTGCTATATTAGTTTTTTATTTTCTTATTTTCGAAATATTGTTGATTAATTTCTCAAAATCTGAAAGTCTTTTTAATTAAAGAGTTTACGATTTTGAAAACGTCTTCAACAAGTTTCCTTTATTTTTGGTAAACTTAATTAAGTAACTAACCCTTATTTATTTAATTTGTGCATATAATGTTTTGGGCTTAGTTACAAATTATTTAGTTTACTTATTTTTTGTTTTTTACGTTTTTACTTAAAAAAAAAAAAATTATTTTTTTAAATGTTGCAACCGTGTTGTTTTTATTTAAAAAGAATTGAGGTTTTATTTTAAAGTGGAGTAGTTAGGGTTTAATTCGGTTTGTGTGGATAGGGATTAGTTTGAGAATAAATAGGGGTAGATTAGATAAGCTTTTAAATGTCAAATCAAATTAAGAGTTTGTTCCCCATTTAATCTTTTATTTCCTATTTTCTCTCAACCTCCTCCGTCTCTCTCTCTATACGTTACCCTCTCCTCTCTCTAAAACCCTCCTTCCAGCGTCTTCTTCTCTCCCAAAATCCTAGGTCAAAATACGTTCCAAAAAATCCCTCAAATCTCCATGGCATCTCCATCCAATACCAATGCTGAACCATCTCACACGGACCAAATGGACATCTCACCTAGCATTGCTCCTTCCGTGGCATCTCGTGTGACCATGGAAACTTCCCCAATGATCACTCCAAGCTCTTCTCCACCAACAATGGCGATTGTTCCTACTTCTGGCCACATTACCTCATTTGATCAAGGCATTCCTAAGGTGACTCTCATCCCTGCCGAGCCAAAAAGGAAGAGGAAAGCCCCAACTGCCAAACTGTCTCCCCAAATCGCAAAAAGGAGGTCTTCCAATCGCATTAGATCAATCAGGTCCAAGGCAACTTCAAATACCTCTCTTGATCCAGTTGAAGTCTCAGAAAGCTCTATTGATGTGTCCTCACCCCATGTGAGTGATGAGAACTTTGAAGCAAACAAGGAAAAGGAGCCTTCTGTGGACTCATTTGATGCTTGGGTAGATGGTGATGAAGAGGAGACTCTCTCTCGATTTTCGAAAAAGAAGGCCAAGGGCAAACCGTGAGTGCTACCGAAGTGCTAGCAAGAAGAGGATATCATCCGAGGTAACACTTGCTCCCTCTTCTGTTCCTAAACATTCCTCTAGTGATAATTCTGGTGATGAGGTGACTCAAACTGAAGAGGATAAAGCTTTTCCAAAACCTTTTCTTACTTGGGAGTATTATAAAAAGGAAAATATGGAACTTTGGTTGAATAGTCTAAGTAAGAGAATTTTAAAAGAGAAGCACATTGATGAGGGTCAGCTTGGAAAAGGAAGGAGTGGTTCAGCTTTTAAAGGACAGAATTTTATTAATGCTAATAATCATGCATCAGCTTTTTGTTGAGAGTGTTATTCGCAATTTCTTTGCCAATTTGCATGCTCATTTGGATGATGAAGGGTCTCGCTAAATATGGAAAAGTGTTTGTTAGGGGAAGAGTCTATTCTTTTACTCCCGCCCGATTAACAAAGTTTTAGGCCTCCCTAATGTAGATGATGAGAGCATTAGGGTCAATAGAGATGAAATGGTAAAATTGCTCACTCACAACAAACTCCAATTCTTGGCCTTTGAAAGAGAAACTTCATGCTTCTAGATTATCTTCTCTATTCCGTACTACACAAACCGTGCATCTTCAATTGGCTTCCTACAACTAATGAACCTATTGTGACTTTGGAGCATGCGAATGTGTTGTATAGATTGGGTAAAAATTTAAGGATTAACTTTGGAAGATTAGTGTTTAAACACTTAGCTTCATGGGGTAGAAAAAGGAAGTGAACATTAGCTTTTTCCCTATCCTTCTCTAATCTTCAAAGTTTTGGTATTTCAATCCTTGCCCATTGAAGCCTCTCGATGTTTTTACCATCGAACCCGAGTACTATACCATTGATCAACAACCGAAAAAGGGTAAAAGGTATACTAAAGATCTTCCTTGGAACAAATCGATGAAACAACCCCCGCTCCTCCCAGTGCTATCTCACGTGATACCCCAAGTGCTTCCCGGTGTTGCCCCTCATACTTTTGCGTGAACCGATGCCGCAAGTATTCTCGCACAACATGATGAATCTTTTGGGCAACTCGGACCATCAATCCCAAAGGCTACAGCTTCTCAACTTCCCGCACAAACGGTCAAGTGCAATAGGAGAACTTGCCGAGGGATGGGCTAAGCTTAAGCAGGTAATGTATGCTTTTATTGATGAAATTTCTTCCCAAACAGGGGGAGGATCTGCCGCCGCTGGAACTTCTGGAGCTGGTGCTATCGCAGGTGCTACCACCGTGCCGGCCCAAGTGATGGTGGAAGTGATAGGGAAGGAGATCAGGAGGAAGGAGAGGAAGAAGAGGAGTTTGAAGAAGAAGAAAGCTGAACCTTAAGGTTGATAAACCTGAAGGTTTATGTTGCCGCTATCATATGGGTGACTATTTTTGTGGTGGTCCTACAAACAATGTTTTTATTTTGGTGATGTGGTGGTTCCTTAAACAATTTACTTTTATTTTGTTTATATTTGCTAAAACACTTTAGTGGTTTGTTAAATAACTTAATCTGCTAGGATGTTTTTTTGCTAATTTTGGATGATATTTTGCTACAATGGTTATGGTTTTTAATGGTTACTTAGTTTATTTCGAAAACTTTTTAAAGTTTGAAATAAATTAGTTTATTATGATAAATCATTGTTTAGGATTAGCTCCTTGATTAAGGGGGAGTTAATTTTTGTGGAGATATTATTCTATGGTCTATGGTCTATGCTCTGTACATTTGTATATAGACTTATCCTACAGGACAGCAGCACATTAAGTTTGGAAAGAAATATCCAACTAAGGGGGAGATTGTTAGTGTAATCTGCAGGTGATATCGTAGATGATTTCCCAAGTGATATCACAGATGATTTCCTGGACTGAAAATTATATAGTTGTATATTTCTTGTTTATTATTTAATGGACTAACGTGCTAATATGGTCTGTATAGTCTATGGTTTATGGTTGTATTTCAGGGTGCAATAGCATCAAAGAAGGAGCTAGACACATGTGGAAATTGGAAGAAATGAATTAATACATTTTATGTATTAATTCGTAATTTTGGCATTCAACAACAACATGTATGTGGACTTTGTCAAAGGTTGTTGCTGAGTTATAGAAGAGGTACAAGGATGATAAAGCAAGGGAGTACAAGGCGTGGAAGCATGGCTTGAGGATTCAACAACTCGGTTGCTACAAAATAGGAAGTGGGAGCTAGAATTGTGGAAACAAATTAACCCACTCTCCCTACACTTCCTCCACGTGCAAGACCAGCCCCAAGGCTGTTATTGGAGTAGCCTTCAAGTATTTGAAGACTATAAATAAGCTTGGAAGGTTTATTTTGAAGACATGCCAATTATTTCATCACATTCACACCTTCGAAAAGCTTAGAGATAAAGTTCTTTGTTTGGTTCTTTTTAAATCCTTTCTCCCTTGTAATTTCGCACTTGATTACTTTGGTATCAAGGTGTGTGAAGGCTAGGATAGGATTCCGTTCTTTATCTCTTGTTCCATAGAGCTCAAAATAGATATAGCTATAGGGAACTTTCGGCTTTGTAAATTCATTCATAGTGATTATAAAGTCTTGCCTAAGAGGCACTCTCAAGTTATATTTATATAACTTGAGAAAAACAATTTTGGTGTTTTATTCCGCTGCAAACTCTTTTACAAAATTGTTTTATTTTCGAAGTGTGTGTGTGTGCCATCCCAAGTGCTATCGTTGGTGCTGTTATCACCTTGGATATCACTTGTGATTCAAGCCGTGACAATTTCATAATTTATTTGTTCTCATCAATATTTAGTTAAATAATACTAATAATTTTTGTATTAGTTATTATTCTCTGACCCAAAGTAATTGTTATTTTTTTTCTTTTTGACGAGTTTAAAAAAAAATATATTTTAATTTTCAAGTATCGTAGTTTATTCCAACTTGAAGAAAACACAACTATTTTATTATTATTTTTTTGCACAAAAACTACAATACTTCTGTTGTGGGTATTTTTCAACATGGTGACATCTTCAGTTGATCCTGCATACCGAGATGTCATTACACTGTAAGTATTGTTTTAATATTTATTTATTCAATATTTCCTAATATCCTTATTCTTATTTTTCAGTAATTAAGAGAGGAATGCGGGATATTCTCCAGCACGTTCAACAAATCTTCAACAGCTCAGGCGACTTGGTCTCACGGAGGTTGAAATGATAAACCAAAATCCCGAGATTGTAGGAACCGTATTGACTCTTTCATATCTACTTGTATTTAAGGGGAAATGGAGACGGAAAAAACACATTATTGCTCATACGCACACACTCAACACTCAAGCTCTTGTAATCCTCTCCATCATCTTCCAAAGTTGTATTCGTGATCATTATAGTGAAACTTTTAAGGTTGAAGACCTAACTCCCGGGGTTTTTTCCAAAGAGGTTATCACCTCCAAGGTTTTCCTCGTTAACAAATCGTGGTGTCATTATCTCTTTTTTATGCTTTTGTTCCATATAATCGAATTCCATAGTTCCCTCCTTATTGTTAAATCCACACACTAAACTAAGTTAAGATTCTACTCTATTGTTTTTTCTACCAAAACAATTTGGCGCCAACCGAGGGACCTCGTGGTTTATCGGTTATTTGGATCATTTCCTGATCAAGTTCACTATGTCTGCACCCCCCAATGTGTCCTCCGCCGGCAAAGGTCCCGCCGTTGTTCCCACATCAGGAGGTAGAACCAGCTTGTTACCACCACCTCCTCAGACCGGGCCTCAGCCAACTCAACCTACGAAGACTCCACAAAAGGGGGCAACCTCTTCCAATGCAGATGCTGACATCCGGAGTATCCTGACCAGGTTGAATCAAAGGTTGGACCAAAGAAGACAACAATTCAAAGGTGTTGACCAATTCCATGATTAAGATGCAGAAAGACCAACAGCTCATCGCATCTCGGCTTGAGAACATATCACCACTGCGTGCAAGGGTTCTCAACTTTGACAACACCGGAGGATCTACATTTCAGAGTGAATTCATTCCAATGGGCGCCCTCCTCAAACTTATCCGCCGACATCTTTAATGATGTCGACATCTTTGCCTGGGGACACCCCATCGACGCCATCTTCCGCAGGATTCACCCCATTCATCCCATTCATTGACAACACTACCGTCACGACTACTACGGACAACTCGGTTTGCTAAATAATCTTTTCAATAATAATAATTTCAATCGTATTCCTATGGCCGACCCTTTTGCAGGAAATCCACTAGCCAAACAGATGTAGGATCTCGAGAGCTAATAATGAACGTGCCAGTGAGTAACTCCTCCAATTCAACCAAATGACCCAAAACTGTTATAATCAATCCCGCTTTGTCCCAAAATTGCAAATGTCGACATCCCGAAGCGTTTCAGTGTACCATCTATGAAGTTGTACGACGGTACCACGGACCCGAGGAGCATGTTGCAGACACTATCAAGAAAAGATGGACATAATCCATATTCCGCTTCAATTCGGGAGGCTTGCTTATGCAGGGGATTTGGATCCACCTTGTCCGGACCAGCTCTCAAATGGTGATTAGACAACCCCTAGGTTCAATTGGTTCATACGCCCACTCATCAACATGTTCTACAACCAATTCTCATGCAATCGACAATTTGAAAGGTTGACAAGTGATCTTTACAATGTGACCCAGCAGCCCTAATGAAACTCTAAAGGATTACGTCCACCGGTTCAATAAAGAGGTGCTAGAAATTCCCAATCTTGACATGTCGACACCATAGAAGCATTCAAAATGGGGTTGAAGAAAGATTCACAAGATATTATCGATTTTGTGATGACTCCTTGTAAGCGGCTAGAAGAAGTCGAGCGGGGCATTGAGATTCATAAGATCGGAGGAAGATGAGCCGCGAAGATCGAAGTCATCGTCCAAGATGTCGACATATGACCATCCCGACAAAGACCGAATCGTCCCATCGCAGGAACAACCGTCCCAATCCTTATCCGAGAATTGACACTAGCAAAATTAATTCAATAGACGGTGAGGATGAAGATAATGATAATGTGCCTAACATTTCGATTATTGTTTTTCCGTTGACATTTCAGTGTACTTTGTGCAATGGGCAACCCGGGAGACAAAGCCGTATAGCCAAAGAAAACGGACAAAACCACAGGATGGTGTGACAAATCAAAATGGTGCGCTTACCATGAAGACTTTGGACACATTATCGAAGATTGCATCGCGTTAAGAAAGGAGATCGCTTATTTGCTCTCGAAAGGACATCTTAAGGAGTTGTTGGGATCCGTAAAGAAGAAGGCTGAAAATGCGTAAGCTCCTCATGAAGCCGAAAGACCGCTTTCTCCCCAAAGATCAACAAAGGTGATCAACTTCATTAGTGGAGGCTCGAAATATGTGGAACATCCTATTCTCGCCGCAAAACGACATGCTAAGGAGTCAAAAGAGGAGAAGCCGTAAAGACAGCCTCAGGATGTCGACGCTGCGCCAGATCCAATCACCTTTGATGAAAGCGATCGAGAGAACTCCGCTAGAACCTCACCATGACGGTCTAGTTATTTCTTTGCAGATCGCCAACCTGTACAATACGACGTATCCCGGTAGATGGGGCAGCTCCGTCAATCTTATTATGTTTGGTACCCTTAAGGAAATGAACATCCCAGAATCGGAGATCGTCAAAAAGTCTTCGGTCTTTGGTAGGCTTCAAAGTGGTGAAGTCAAAGAAAAGGTGGGGAGATCAAACTTCCAATATACTCAAAGGGCCTCAACACCATGGAGCGGTTCTCGCGTAATTGATTGCGCAACATCTTACAATGTCATTCTTGGAAGACCGTGGATTCATGGGATGAAGGTCGTACCCTCCACTTACCATCGCTGTGTGTAATTCCCAACACCTCGGGGTGTTGCTAAGATTTACAAGTGATCAACAAGTAGCCAAGGAATGTTATAAAACTTCAATGAAGGCGTCGACATCTCCAAAACAAGCATAGCAATTACCGAGGAAAGTACGTGAAGTCCCGGGAAGCTAGGGAGGATGATGTGAAAGAATTATTGCTAGACCCTTCCAACCGGGACATCAAAGTACTTATTGGCACTGACATCCCGTCAGATATAGAAGAGGAGCTTGTGAACCTATTAAGAAGCAGAATAAACAGTTTCACTTGGAAACATGATGACATGACAGGCATCAAAGATGTCATCACTCACAAACTTAACGTAGATCCTAGCTTTAAACCAAAGGCACCGTAAACGTAGGAAGTTTGCGTAAAACCGTAAATCGATCATCAAGGAAGAGGTAGAGCGTTTACTCAAAGCCAACATGATACGGGAGGTCGATTATCCAAGATGGTTAGCAAACGTGGTTGTGGTAGAGAAGAGAAACAAGAAATGGCGAGTTTGTGTCGACTTCACCGACTTGAATAAAGCCCGCCCAAAAGATCCTTTCCCTTCCGCACATAGATTCATTAGTTGATGCCACCTCCGGACATGAACTCCTCACATTCATGGACGCGTCCTCGGATTTCAACAAATTCGATGGAACCATCGACCAAGAGGACACCGCCTTCATAACGCCCACAGTATTTATTGTTATATTGTCATGCCTTTTGGACTAAAAAATGCGGGTGCAACGTATCAAAGGCTCGTAAACAAAATGTTTAAAGATCAGATTGGGGACTCAATGGAGGTATACATCGACGACATGGTAGTAAAGTCCAAGAAGGCCGAGGATCACATAAGCAACCTCTCTCAAGCATTTGACATCTTGGATTGTTTCAATATGAAACTTAATCCGGCCTAAATGCAACTTCGGAATGAAGGCCGGCAAGTTTTTGGGTTATATGGTTACTAAAAGAGGCATTGAAGCCGCCCCGAACAAATACGTGCTATTATCAACCTCGTCATCACCTCAATGCGTCAAGGACGTCCAAAGATTGACAGGAAAAATTGCCGCACTCACCAGATTCATTTCAAAATCCTCAGATCGATGCAAACCTTTCTAAGACATCTTAAGAAAGAACAAAAAGTTCCAATGGGAGGACCAACATGAAGAAGCTTTTCAGGAGCTCAAAACTTACCTGTCGACACCTCCCTTATTGGCCAAACCTCAGAAGGAAGAACATCTTTACATCTACCTAGCAGTGTCAGAAGGCGCCGTAAGCGCAAGCCTTGGTACCGTAACGAGATGGTAATCAAGAACCCATCTACTATATAAGTAAGACACTCTTAGATGCAGAGACCAGGTATTCTCATTTACAAAAATTAATTTTAGCTTAGATAACTGCTTCTATTAAATTAAGGCACTATTTTGAAACACATACTATAATTGTACGCACTAACTATCCTATTAAGAATGTTATGAGAAAACCAGATATGTCAGGTCGAATGGCGAAATGGTCTGTACAATTAAGCACATACGACATCAAGTACGAGCCCAAAGCGCAATAAAATCCCAAGCCCTAGCCGATTTTGTAGGCGATTTCGATCCAACCCCGCAACAAGAGGTGGAATTGGAAGTACAGCAACTTCAAGATGATGACATCCTAAAAATTTGGACTCTCTACACGGACGGTGCTTCCAACATGAGAGGTACAGGTCTTGGAGTTGTACTAAAATCTCCACAAGGGGACATAATACCACAATCTATCAGTTGCAGTTTCAAGGCTACCAACAATGAAGCAGAGTATGAGGCTCTAATTGCAGGTTTAACTGCAGCCCAGGACTTAGATATCAAGCATATCCGGGTGTTCATGGATTCCTTGCTAATTGTTAACCAGTACAACGGGTCCTACGTCGCGAAAAATGCCAAGATGACGACATATTTGGAAATTGTAAAAATTATTTCGGCCAAATTCAAAACATTTTCCTTGGAACAAATCCCACGAGAAGAAAATTCTCGCGAGACGCTCCGGCAAACTTGGGTTCGGCCTTCAAAATCATCTCACAAACCGGTATCCCAATTGTGCATATTGACATCCCGCAATTGACCATCTTGAGATGTTCGCCCTAGATGTCGACATACCTTCCTCTCCCCGGCAACCTCTTGGACGGCTCCTATTATCAAGTAGCTCTTAGATGATACGATCCCGATCCGAGGAGAAGAATGCAAGAGCCTTCGGTAAGAGTGTCTAAATATTTACTTATTGATAATCTCTTGTTTAGAAAATCTTTGCAGTCACTACGTAAGATGTCTAGAAGCGAGATAGAGCCCATCAGTTCTCAAGGAGCCGCACGAAGGAGATTGTGGAAATCATACCGGGGCGTAAGTTTACATACTAAAGCTCTTAGAATGGGCTATTTCGGCCAACAATGAGAAAAGACGCCGTTGACTACGCAAAGAAATGTGATTCTGTCAACGACATGGGGACATCTGCACCACGGCCGGTGACTGCTACATCCTATCCTCTCACCATGGCCTTTTATGGTTTGGGGAATGGACATAGTAGGAAAAATTGCCCAGAGCACTGGGTGGAAGAGTATTTCTTTTGGCTATGACAGACTACTTTTCTAAATGGGTAGAAGCCGAGGCATATGTGCAAGTTCGTGACAAAGAAGTTATATCTTTTATCAAAAGAAACATATTCACCGATTTGGAATACCATCGAGAGATAATTTGTGACAACGGCTCTCAATTCATTAGCAAGAGAACCCAAGATTTCTTGACATCTTGGGGTGTTAAGATGGTGACATCTTCACCCGTTCACCCTCAAGCCAATGGACGGGCGAGTCTAGCAACAAAATAATAATAAGCAACTTAAAAAAGAGGCGAACCAAAAGAAAGGACGATGGGCGGAAGAGTTACCAATGGTTCTATGGGTGACAGACGACATCTAAGAATGCTCTTGGTCAAACCCCCTACTCACTTGTATTTGGAACCGAATCTGTTATTCCAGCAGAGGTCCTTGTACCTACGGCAAGATACAGCTTGCTGACATCTGAACATAATAAAGATATTTTGATACATGACCTAGATACCGTGGACGAACTAAGGGACATGGCCAAAGTTCGCATGGCAGCATATCAACAAAGGGTAGCCCAATCATACAACAAAAACGTAAGGATTAGGAGGTTTCAAGTAGGAGACTTAGTCCTACGAAAGGCATTCCAAAATACCAAGGAACCCAACGCAGGCAAGCTCGCCCCAAAATGGGAAGGACCCTACTTAATAGATGCACAAGCCGGGAAAGGAGCATATCGACTTGCAACCTTGGATGGCCAAATGATACCGCGAAGATGGAACGCCATTCATCTTAAAAGGTATTACGTATAAACAAAATTTTCTATGAACTCATCTTTCCAGGTATGGATCGTCTTTTAATTTGTTGCAACCTTTCTTTTTTCCTATATACCTCTTTAATTCTTTATAAATTAAGATGTCACTAACGTACTTTGTGGAGAGACGTCAACCTTAGTTGGCGTCCGTTTTAACATGTTTCTATCTTATGAGGTATTGACACATTTACATGGGGACATGTCGAATGCGCGCAAAGAACAACGATTTCTCCTCCGTTAGAGACTGGCCATCTCTTCTCAAGTAAAGGTACACAATCCCTTCTAAGGTTTAAAGAGTTAATTACCTCTTTCTTAAGATGTTAGGTTACCACACCTTCGCTGGAGCGCAAGTTATCTCTCTAATTGAGGTGTGGGGTGGGCCTATATGGGTAAACTCATATAGCTTACCCATTCCCACTCAGTTGGATGATTGATCTTACGTATTATTCTTATGGTTATGGCATGTACGTTTCATCTAAAGTATCTACGGTTTATGGCATATACGTGTCATCTTAAGTACCTATCATTTTGACATACTATCATGTCACCTTATGAGCATAACATACAAAAAAAAAAAAAAAAAAAAAAAAAAAAACTTATCCAAAAGAAACAAGCCTTGACATGCTTGAAAACTACTAAACTAACTAGATAAAAGCAACCATAAAGTATCCGAGCTACCAACAGTAAAAGTGCAAAAGTGTTGGACCAACCCAACACGTAAAAAAGATTGTCTTTGGTCCTTATGGACCCATTACAAACCAAACGAAAATAAAATTGTTTTAAGGGATTCCACCCCAGTAAACATCACCAAAAAACCAAGAACAAAGTTGTTTTATTTTTAGGTGGCTTCTGCCGCAGGTGTTGCATTTGGGGTACCTTCTCCAAACTTCTGAAAATCACCCCATGTCAGTATCCTCACCAGCCTGTTCCAGATCCTTGAAATCATCGATTGCTTTTTCCTCGTGAATCCGCTGCAAAGCTATTTTCTCTTCATTCAGGTTCCAATTCACATGCTCTCCTGCCTGATATTCCTCAATCATTTGGATTCTAGTTTCAAAGACTGCTTTTGCAGTCTCATGCACCAAATCATCCCGAAATGCTTCCATCTCCCTTTCATGACTGATGTCAACGCTTGCAAGCCTGGACCGCCATTTTAATATCTCTTCATTCTTGTCTCTGATTTCCAATCCCCTTTCCCTTATTATATTTGCAGCTTCTTTCAAATCCTTCTCATATTCAACCCTACTCATGTCATAGGTATCGCATTTTTCCCTCAATGTCCTGATTTCTTTGGACATTAATTTAGCCATCGAGACAATCTGTCATCAACAAGAAGAGGTATTTTACTAAAAATAAAAGAGGATCAATGTGTCCACGAATCAAAATCAACTCTTACCTGATTTTCCAACACCTCTTCATTCCAAATTTGTTTCTCCACGCCGGAGATTTGTTCCACCCTTTTTCTTTTCGGAGTAATCTTATCTAACTCTGCTATGTTCTCTTCCGCTTTCATCTTACCTTTGTATTTGGCCACAATATCACTTGTCGTCAAGCCGGATAGAGTCACTGCATATAAGGATATATGTTAGCAGGGGTTCAATAAAATAGCCAAATGATACGTTGATTCTGACTTACTTCTTTGGAGAACGTCGTAATTATAGAGGAAGGATAAAAACTGCATATTTTAGAAGATTACTCTCCCCATAATATAGTAGGAGACGTTTGATTTGGATAAAGAATTTTGAGGAGATTGGATAATAACAATAGTTATCCAGAATTACGGTTATCGAAACTCTTCCTTTTTAGTCGCCTCGTATCCCTAACCGTCGCATTGAAGCCAGTTAGAAGATGAACGGTTAATCAGGAGAAAAACATTTTGCCTCTTCAGTTGCCAACATAGTCAAATGTTTTTGGGGACAAATTGTTGTGGGTATTTTTCAACATGGTGACATCTTCAGTTGATCCTGCATACCGAGATGTCATTACACTGTAAGTATTGTTTTAATATTTATTTATTCAATATTTTCTAATATCCTTATTCTTATTTTTCAGTAATTAAGAGAGGAATGCGGGATATTCTCCAGCACGTTCAACAAATCTTCAACAGCTCAGGCGACTTGGTCTCACGGAGGTTGAAATGATAAACCAAAATCCCGAGATTGTAGGAACCGTATTGACTCTTTCATATCTACTTGTATTTAAGGGGAAATGGAGACGGAAAAAAAACATTATTGCTCACACGCACACACTCAACACTCAAGCTCTTGTAATCCTCTCCATCATCTTCCAAAGTTGTATTCGTGATCATTATAGTGAAACTTTTAAGGTTGGAGACCTAACTCCCGGGATTTTTTCCAAAGAGGTTATCACCTCCAAGGTTTTCCTCGTTAACAAATCGTGGTGTCATTATCTCTTTTTTATGCTTTTGTTCCATATAATCGAATTCCATAGTTCCCTCCTTATTGTTAAATCCACACACTAAACTAAGTTAAGATTCTACTCTATTGTTTTTTCTACCAAAACAACTTCCTTATATTCTCTACGACAGTTACACAAACAAATCACCCTCCAGCAAATGTTGATTATGGCACAAAGTAATCATCAGGATATTGGGTATATATTTTTATTTTTAGTTTTTTATTGGAGGAATGCGATTTCATCATTTTTGTAATTTGTGTACTGTCACCGTGTCAATGTAATCATACTAAGTCAAAAGGATAGTGACTTACATAAAAGAGTGTGAGGGGGCCGAGGGAAAAGAGGAAAGTGGGTGGGGTTGAGGTTATGTAAGGGACCATCAATATTGTTGTTCTTGCAATCAAATGAAAATTTAAACATTTTAATAGATTTGTTTTTTCTTTTTCTATTTTATGGTGTTTTGATTATTTACAATGTAATCATAGATACTAAACTAAATGCATTTGGGGGTTATGATCTCAACCACACATTATTTATGTTGTACTGTCACCGTGCCATTGACACGGGTAGGGGAGTACTAGTTAGTTATTTAATACAAAGAGGTAAAGTATGTTACCTTTTAAGAGTAATTTTCTCTAAAATAGATGGGTAGAGAGTTTTTGTTGTGAGAATAACATACGAGTTTTATTGTTCATTTTAACTAATAAAGCAACTAATAACTTTAAACTGATGCAGATTAAAACGGAAATTAAGAATTTTAAATCGAAACAGAGGGAATAGTTCAATTTCACGACATTATATCTATATAAGATTAAAAAAAAAAAAAAAAAAAAAAAAAAAGAGGAATATCATTCTAAAATATTTAACAGGCCAAAAGGAAGCACAAGACTTATTTTAATATACTGATGGAGTACCATTTCTTCTTACTAATACTTGTTTATAATAATCTCATTTTCAGATTGTCACCAATAATATAACTTACAGCTTGGGATCAATAATTAGAGCATTGTTTTTAACTTAAATTATTCCAAAGCCTATCAAAAGCTTGCTTGTGAAGTTGACACCTAAAGGATTACTGTAAGTTTGCAGCAAATCAACTTCACTTTTTATTATTTAAATAACTTAATAAAGCCAATGTTTAACTTAATTTATTCCAATCACAATGAGCATATAGAACGAAGAACTCTCTTGTCCTATAATAATTATCGCAATTATTCTGTCAATTTTTTTAATAAATGTGATTTTTTATTTGTATATTGTTTGTATCGTAATAAAATTGAATACAAATTATTTCTAATCTATAATTGTGACACTTTTTTGTAACGTTTCAAAAAGAAAAATATGAGAGTTATTATGAGACGGATGAATGAAAAAATTGTCATGGATAGCTAGTCAATTTCTTTACCTAATATAAATTCTATCCAGAAGAAAAAAAATTTGTTGTTGCCTAAGAAATTAGAAAAAAAGTTCATTTATTTTTAGTTTCTACAGGTGTAGACGTTTGGTTAACTAATCTCTCAACTAACCAATATATCTATCTCACTTTGCTTCACTGACTTTACTTTTGATTATAATATTTCCTAGGTCTTGAACTCCCTCCGTCACGTAAAAATATTTTTATTTATCTCAAAAAAATAGTTTTATTTTCAAATTGTTAGCTTAAAATCGCTGAACTTTCTAAACTACATTCCATGAAAGAAGTGTTAGGACCAATCTACTTTTTTATATATAAACAGAATATAAAAATACTAATAATGTATATTTGATACAAATGAATTATCTAAACAAATTAAAGTTACAGAATTAAGATAAAACCTGAACGTCACAATTAGAATAGAGGCCTGCAATGTATGGCAGTGTCTTAAGACAGAAATTCTTTCCTGCTTCTGCAGCAGTCTGGAAATCTGACTTAAGGATACAACTATTCGGAACATGTTCCTGCAGAAGAACTTGTTCCCTGACGAATTTACAGTATGCTTTCAGAAGAATAGATGTGAAAGAGAAGATGAAAACTTGTATTTTTTCAGGAACACAATCTGATGTGTTTATATAGGACTATATTTGAAAAGATATGTCTTTTCAAATTCAAACACAAATTCCAACATTTATGACAGTTGAAACTGTTATTTCAAAAGTCAAATCAGGCATTATTCTAACTAAAATAATAATTTAAAATAATATTAAAAATTTCAATATTAATTTACAAAAATTAAATTAGTTCAGCACATCATTTGGCTACCAAGATTCAAGCTTTATGTTTATAAAAACATGTGTCATGGGGCTATGCCCGATGACTTTTGTTCGTCTTAAAAAGAGCTTCGATTTGATATGCGGTGCGTTCCATGGTTCATTCAAAATCAAAAGTTGCGCTCTTTTTAGCGCACACACCTAAATTTCACCAAAATCTATATATTTCAAAAAACATCTTTAACTTTCATCTTTTATCACACAAGTTCACATAAGTTCCAACAAGATGGTTAACCTATTTGGGAATCTCCGGATCCACATAAAAGGTTCGATGAAAGCTCAAGGCAAAAAACATTTTTGATTTTAACCCTAAAAAGGAATCGACCTTGAAGAGAGTCTCTGGCCGGGCACTACATAGGAGGGAGGGAGAGAGAAGGGGACAAGGGCCGACTAAGAAATAAGAGGAACTAACGAGAAGTATAACTAAACGTCATTAAATTTAGTAATGTAAATGAAAATAATTTGATAAAATATTTGAATAATCAATTGAGACTATAATTACGGGACAGTATCAATGTCTTTTTGTTATATCAATGCACTTTCCTTTTTTTAGCAATGCCAAAAAATTAAGTGTTACATTTCTAAATAAAAAAATAATTTTAGTACAAGTTCATCATAGTAGTATGAACAATATATAAATAAATAAAACACAAACATTATATAGTTTGACAAATCACTTGTGACATTTTTATGAAACAAAATAAGTCCTTTTTTTTTCCTATGGAAGAGGGGGATTGAACTATTGAAGGATATTACAAAACATCATGCGCAAGTTTTGTCACCATTAGGGATCAATTTGACTTGATTAATTTATAATGAAATCTTTATCCATGCCACGGATAACAATGTCAGAAAATTCGGAGCAATTCACATAAATCCAGAAAATTATAAAAAAAAAGTCAATATAAACCCTCAATTTTGTTGTTTTTTCTTCACCAACCTCTTGAAACCTAAACCAAAAAAATGGCATGTTCAACCGTACAATCATGGCAATCAGAGAAGATTTATTAACAGAAAAAATAGCCCGATTCTAGTGAGGGGCTGGAAATTTAAACCAAAATTATTCATGCTTTTTTCTTTGATGAATGTGAAATGAATTCATCAAGGAACAAGAAAATCATGTTCGAGTGTACACACATAACCCTAGTCGTGTACGTGTGTCATTCAATCTAGGCTGGCAATAGATTGAAATAAAAAATTCATGTAATAACCGAATAAGAACTCGTACACGTGTCAACTATATTGGTATCAAATTATGTACATAAAAGATGGAAGGGGGTTTCAGCTTTAGGGGGGGGGGTGTTTTGTCGAGGGTGTTTGAAAGAGGTGGGTAGTTTAGGGTTTGGTGGTTTGTGGCGGAAGCAAGTGAGGGGGTGGGGCGGCTAGAGGGGTTTGTCGCAAAGGTTTGTGAAAGGTGGGGTTTTGATGGTGGGTAGCGGAAGCAAAGGTATGGCGGCTTTAGGGTTTTTGCCGCTAGGGTTTGACGGAAAAGTCCTATTATGGATTTTAATATTCTGATACCATATTAGAATGTAAGAGAGAGAGAGAAACGAAGTCAATCATACATGGAGAGAGAGAGAGAGAGAGAATTGATATGAATGACTCAATTTTATTATGTTAGATACATATTTATAGGGTTTACAAAGAGAGTTTATAATCATATTCTAATACAAATATTAACTTTTCTAATCTATATACAAAGATTAAATTTTCTAAATTATATACTCCCTCCGTCCCGACCGAAGCGTCATCCTTTTAGGGGTGGCACGCAAATTAAGGAAAAGTGTGGAAAGAAAAAATGTTGTGAGTGTAATTTAAAAATAGGAGAGAGAATTAGTGGAGGAAATAGTGAATTTAAAAAGTGTTGTGAGTGTAGAGGAGAGAGAATTAGTGGAGGAAATAGTGGATGAGATAATAGAATATTAATAAATATTTCCTTTTTAGGAAAGGGTGACGCTTTAAACGGGACACCATTTTGGATAAAAAGTGACGCTTCGAGTGGGACGGAGGAAGTAATATATAACAATATATAGTATAGAATATAATATTCTAATATTATATTCCTAATATATTATACAATGTATTATTAATAATTCAACAACTATATATTATTATTGATGACATTATCGTGAAATCGGCCTAACAATGTGTAACCATGCAATCACTAATAATACACGTTATGATACACAAAAATACAGAATATTTGATTTGGGTGCAAACCGCGGCTGGAAGAAGACATTGCGTTATAGTTTTACTTCATATATAGCATTGACAAAGTATATAGTGTGAATGAGCTATTTGTATTAGTTTGACGTTAACATGCATTATTAAAGTAAGTTAACTTTGATTAAGCATAAATTATTGGAGATTTAATATTAACGTTATCACGAGAAAATGGGAAGTATTATTTTAAAAAAATATATAAAAAAAAAAAATCCTCATTGTGTTACCTGGAAATGGAACAAGTTGAATTGCTAGTATAAGGAGGGACACACGTGGTACAAGCACGCATGTAATTACTGCGAGTTTACCGGATATTGCCGGTCAAATCTTCTTTACCGGTCTGTAAGCGCCTTGAGAGGGTGTGATCCCAGAGGGTTTCCTTGTACTGTACGACAAGCATACATACCCCGGTAGCTGGAGATAAGCGCTCAATTGATATTTGGGAAGAAAGAGAATTTTGGGATTATAATTAAGATGTAAAGAAGTCAATAATAGTTAGGATTCATGATGATGTGTCATGTATGGAAGCTTATTTAGTGGCATAAGTAGGAATTCATGGTATAAGTGGGAATTCAGGAAAAGTGTACCTATTATAATTATAACAGTTAAATCGTTATAGATCGTATTTAATTTGATGAATGGACTGGATAGGTGAACCAAACAAAAAATGTATGGGCATACTCACGAATTTGAACACTTATCTACAGCAATTTATCGTAGACATAAAAAGTTTCTTTTACTAAACTAATACGAATCAATTATACGAACTTGTACTAAGAAAAGAACAAAATAACCAAAATAATCTCTCACACTGAAACTCTCTTTTCTTTTTTGAAACTCTCGAGATTTTAATCATAAAAAATCGTGAGTTGTATTGAGACTTGCGGCTGCAATTTATATTTAAAGAAGTCTTTGTTTGTAGGTGGTAATTTGCTTGAGAAGATCTTTCACAATTAGACTTGATGCTACAGGAAATGTGCTTATCAATCTTCCTCCACGTGGCAGGACTGATCACCTGGCTCCTTGACCTGAAAACAGAACCCACGACTAGCCGGATGTGTCTCCGGCGAAGACGCTCGGGCGTGAGAGTAAGATTACCGTTGTTTATAGCTCAAAATGTATAGAATAATGAATTCCCGATAACAAAATGGCAATTACCTTTGCACCGTTGGTAGTGACGAAGTATTTATAGGCAAGAGTAATGTATTTTTGGTGAGGAGACATGTCCTCCGAGATTATAGCAGCGGTTATTCAGTCATGTGAACGTGTTAGTAACTTGTCACGATTTGTAGGGATGTGGTTACGTGAATGGTTCAACTAAATAAGCCGCGAGTGTCAAGTCGCTTACTTGTAGGTTAGGTCGAGGTCGCCACTTGTAATATGGTCGACATTTGTCGGGTAGAGCATGGTTCGTACCCGAATTGTAACATGGATCACGAGGTCGGACTAAGTTAGGTCGGGACCTAGTAGGTCGGACCATGGGCTTAGTCGGCGATACTTGAGATGGGCTCTGGGCCTCGTCCCGATTGGGCCGGCCTTATTAAGAATGTGGGGACCAAGGTCAGTCTATAATTGGACTTTACTCGTTTGGCCCAACTCGACACTTTTGGTATGTTCGGTGGCCCCCAACTTTCGAGTTGACTTTGTCGACTAGGAAGTTAAGGAAATCTTGTTGGAAATTTGTTGTTACTCGCAGTCGTTACTCGTTTGGAGGTTTAGTAGACCAAGATGACGTGGCACAATCCAGTAAGCGTTGATGATGAACGGTTACGAGATGAAGGAGCGCCATTTCTACCGTAATGATTACACTTTTGTCGTTTGAGAGTCCGCCTAGGAACTGCTTTCCACCATTAATTAGGAAAATTAATTTCAAATTTCATAATGCCCTTTCCAATTCAGGAAGCTATAAAATCAATAATCCTTCCCCATTTACAACTTTTGTCTTCCCTGGACTCGTGCGTGATTCCTGGGCGGTGATAAGGGACATTGATTCTTGCTATAAATCGGTGTTTTTGCTCTCCGTTGTTCCGTTTCTCCCGCATTGCTAAAGGTATTCTCCTTATCCTTTAGAGTTAGGGTTTTAATTTCGCAATCTCTTTGATTTCGCCATGGCTAGGACCTTTAGTTGTGAGGTCGGGCTGGTATGGCTCTTGTGTTGTCAATCATAGAGTTTACAAACATTTGAGTGGAGAGTGGAGGGAGATAACGGTAGAGGAGTGTTCTTCAATTTTGACACATTGGGACTGCGTTTCAATGAACCGAGTTTGCACTGTAGGGGATGAACTAGGTGTCTTAGGAACGGATGACCCAAGTGGTTGTGTCTTTTCACCTTTTTCATGAGCTTCTCGACCATATAGCTGTGTTTTATGTTAAAGATGCTTTGTTAAGCCCTCCTTCATTAGAAATAGGATAGGATTTAGGGAATCTGGGTAAGCCCCTTAGGTGCGTCTATTAGGGCTCCTGAGACATCATGTAGAAGCGATTCCCTGTTTCCCCTTCTTCTTGTACGAGATATGGAGACTCAAGGTGGAGCCAATGCTTCGACCTCATCAAGCCCACGCATTGTGGATGCCTTTGAACCGATTGTAAATCCAGGCAGGAATGAGAGGGGATATGTACCGTAACCGCCGCTTAGGGAAACAGAACTTTGCCTCTAGAGTGTCCACCCTTTATGACTTCGCGAGGTGAATAGGAATGACTTTGAGGTCACTCTTTACAAAGCAAGGCCGACTTCTTCAAAAAGTTTGGAAAGACTTACAAGCGATGCCACCAGGGGTGGCCTTCTACTATGGCCGGTTCTTGCACGGACTTAGATTGCCATTAGACCCCTTCATCAACGAATTTTTAGAGTGTGTCAATGCCTTACCTCTCCAACCTGGGAGCCAACACATGTAGGGTCTTGGTTTGCTTTATTATGGTGTGTCGCTTCTTGGGGTATGAGCCTTGTATGAGAGTTTTCGGGAGTTTTTCTTTGTGAAGTTTGATAAACATGGTGGCATAAGCACTCCCTCCAAGGCCAATTCTCCCAAATTATTCATTAACTCCGCCTAGCAAAGCCGGAGTTTGGAATTCCCATGTAGCGGTGGTGGAGAGTAGGTTAGGATGGGAGTTCCCTCTACCAAATAAGGAGACTAAGGTGGTGAAGGATGAAGATCGGTGGGAACCTCATTGGCACGGGGACTTGCGTAGAAAGTTGGTGGAGTTGGTTCTTGATAATCCCATCGGTTGGAAGGTCTTGGGAACCACTAAGAACAATTATATCAATCTTTGGATTGATGGTAGGAGATGATGATGTAGTACCCTGGTTCCTGTAGTGAGATGCATGAGATATCCAGGCGGGTGACCCACGCTCATGCCAAGTTTGAGAGAATGTGTTCCTTTTGTCAGAAAGTTGAGAATTACTGCAGGAATAATGGAGAACATTGTGGTGGTAAGGGTTTACTCGTCCTCGTTCATTAGCTCGTCCACTGTTATCTTGCATAAGTGATTTTTTTTATAGGCATATAGGATTGCTTTGATCTGCACACTTAAATCTCAGCTAGTCACTTGCTTGCTCGCATGTATAATCAGTCAACTCGTACGTAGAACTGCTTGTAATCGTATCTCTGCATTTATCAAATTACCAGCTCGTATGTAGAATTAATTCGTACATAGAACTGCTTTGAATTGTATCAATTAGCTCGATAGTTGTTTTGCTCGTACGTAGAACTATTTAGCTCGTACATAGAACTTATACTTTTGATGACGAGCTAACACTTTACCTTTTGTGCAGTGCAGTTTTAACCCCTGCTCAGGAAGCTAATATGGGGAGAGTCCTTGACATTAGGAAGGCCAAGAAGAGCCAGGGAAGAGCTAATGCCAAGGAGAACCGTGAGACTGAAGCTGCCAAAAGGAATGATATGCTGAAAATGGTAGAAGAGGATACCACAAAGTTTATTCCTGCTGAGGAGAACTTGGAAGAGCAAGCTGATCTTTGGTGAAAATGAGAATCTTTCTGCCGAGGACCAAGGCTCTGAAGAGGTCCATGCTGTTGATGAGGAGGAGGCTGAGCTGAATATAGAGCCAGAGAGGGAGGTCGCTCAAACCAGGACCCGAGCTCAAGCTAAGTCCAAAGCCAAGACCAAAACTAAAGCTGCTTCCAAAAGAAAATCTCATGTCATTTCTTTGGATGAGGATGAAGATGAAGATGATGGAGCTCCCATCAGCAAGGTGATTAAAATTGGCCCCTCAAGAGTGAGCTCGGCGTCGAGCGGAGTTGATGCTAGTGAGCCAAAGGAGGCGAAACCGTAAATCCACGGCTTCTCCCATTCGTGTCTCATATGACGAGCCGATTCGGAATAGAGTTCTTGCCGAGCAATGTGACTCCTTTGACAAGGGTAAACGGCTTGGCCAGGGAGTATCCGGAGTGGAGTATGGTCAAGTGATTGTCCGTAGGGGGCCGATCGGGACACGATTAGGGAGTTTACCAACAAGCACCGACCCTTGCTTAGGGCTAGGGTTGGACTAGCTTCTTCTGAGGTAACTCATGTGTTTTTAATGTTCCTATTTTTCCTTTCCTTTTTTATACTGTCTCTTTCTTATGCTTGATCTAACCTCCTCCCCCTTTCCTGATAATATAGTCTCTTGCTATGATCGACTTGGCCACCACTTATTGGAAGGCTGCTGAGGAGCAGGAGAAGCTAGCCAAGTCCATGCTGGCAAAAAAGAATGACGAGCTGTTGAAGCTTGAGAAGGAAGTGGCCAAGATAGGGGAATTGCAGGAGGACAAGAAGAAGTTGCAGGCAGAGCTTGAGAAGGCAAAGGAGGAGCATTCTGATTTGGATAGCTCTTATGAGGCCTTGAAGCGGGTGAAAGATAATGAGATCAAGGCCAAAGAAGAAGCTCTCGGGGCCCGCTGGGTGAGGCTAATAAAGAGCTCGCCGCTCTCAAAGAGGAGAAAAAGCCATGGCCGCAGATCTTGAAGTGGCGACTCAGCAGTTGGAAGAATGGCCAGTCACCTTGGCCAAGAAGCAGGAAGAGCTTGAAGCAGCTAGACTTAAATGGGAGGTTGAACTCGCCAATGCTGTGAAGAGTGCCAAGGAGGAGGCTGTTAAGGCTTACAAAGACAGCGACGAGCTCCATGATTATGTCGCTAAGGAAGCTAGTGCTTTTTGGGATGTGGGTCGAGCTCACATGGCTCGTCAGACAGGTGGATCATACTTTTGATGTCTCGGTTAGCAGCTCGCTCAATGGGCTGCGGCAGATCCCTATAATACTGGCGGCTCGACCAGTGCCAGCTAGTACCTTACAATGACAATGACATGGCAAAGGTGATTGCTAAAGATGATGCACCATGGAAGCGTAAGTTTGGACTCCTCCTCCCGTAGCACCGCCAACTATTGTACCATATTAGCCGAGCTCGAAGAACCCGATTCACCCATGACTGAAAGTGAGACCCCAAAGCATATATTCTCAGAGTCGGGTAAATCCCTGAGCCCTCAGCAACGAGAAGATGGTGAAGGTCGAGCTTCTAATGTCGATCAAACCGATGCAAGTCAAGTCTCTTAAATTTATCGTGTTGTAATGAACAAGTTCCAAACAATATTTCTGCCTTTTGTCTGAAATTATCTGAATGTCTTGGCCCTGTTTTTGGGAGGCATAATACTTTTTGTAATGTTTATTTGTCTAAGTCTTGGCCCACTTTGGGAGACTTATTGCTATCTTAGCTGACTTTCCTTGCTGCAGGTTGTATGCCTTTGATGTATGTGTCGAGCTAGATATAGTAGGACAAATGAGTCAATTTGAGCTTAGAGGCGACTTGATCCTTAATGGATTCGTTCGACCTCAAACTTGAACAGACTGACTAAGAGTCGAATTTATTAGAACGAAGTCGACTAAGAGTCGGACTTGTTAAATAGATAAAGCTGATTAAGAATCGAGCTAACTAGAACAAACTGACTAAGAATCGAGTTTGTTAAAACGAAGTCGACTAAGAGTCGGACTTGCTAAATGAACAAAGCTGATTAAGAATCGAGCTAATTAGAACAAACTGACTAAGAATCGAGTTTGTTAAAACGAAGTCGACTAAGAGTCGGACTTGCTAAATGAACAAAGCTGATTAAGAATCGAGCTAATTAGAACAAACTGACTAAGAATCGAGTTTGCTAAAACGAAGTCGACTAAGAATCGGACTTGTTAAATGAACAAAGCTGATTAAGAATCGAGCTCGTTAGGATAGGTGTAACACTATGATTGATCGAATAAACTGCGCTTTTTATTGAAGTAGGAACATGGTTACATCATCTTGAAACTAGAACTAAACACAAGCTTTGAAGTTTGAAACTGAAGACTAGAAGTAGTATTTGATGAGGTGAGTAGCATGCCAAGGGTGCTTCAACTCGTCACCTCCAGTGATGAGCTATCATGTAGGTTCCTTCCTTGATGACTCGAGTGACTACATAAGGACCTTCCCAGCTAGGGAGATAGCTTGTTCTCGCCGGGTCCTTCTACCCGTTGCTTCAATCTTTCTCAACACATAATCTCCAACCCGGAACGACCTTGCCTTGACCTTCTTGTCGTGGTAACTCTTAGTTCGCCGTTTGTAGTTAACCATTCGGAGGTAGGTCAAGTTTCTCTCTTCTCGTCGATGAGATCCAAGTCGATCAATCTGTTTGTATCATTCTCGCTCTTGATTGAAGAAAGTCACTCTAGCAGTGGGGAATCTCGAGCTCGCAGAGCCATAGCTTCGATCCGTAAGTGAGAGCAAAAGGGGTTTCCCCGTAGCCTCGAGTGGTTGTACGAACCGCCCAAAGAGCAAGGGGGAGTTCGTCCAACCAATTGTTACGTCGACCTACGAGTCCTCGTCTTGAGCGAAGATAGAACAAGTTTATTTGCCGCCTCGCCTTGTCCATTTCCTTGAGGATAGGCGACAGAGGATTGCCAATGCTTGATTCCTACTCGCTCATCTCTCGCTTCGAAGGCTCTAGAGAACTGCACCGTTGTCGATACTATGGCTCTTGGAAAACCAAATCGACACCAAATGAAATCATGAATGAAGTTGATGGCATTCTATTCTCGTGATGCGAGCTAGTGGTTTTGCCTCAACCCATTTGGTGAAGTAATCTATGGCGACGATCACATACTTGCAGCTACTCCCGGGCGGGAGGGAAGGGTCCAATCAAGTCGACACCCCACATGTCGAATGGCCAAGCCGCAATTACCGGAGTCTCGCTCGGTTGTTGGCACGTGAGGTAAGTTAGCAAATCTTTGGCATTGATCACATTCTGAACAAAGTTGTGAGTGTCACCTCATATGTGGCCAATAGTACCCCAAAGTGATTAACTTGTCGCCAAGCGGTCCTGCCCCCGGTGTCCACCACAAATTCCACTATGTACCTCGTGTATCAATAGGGCGACCTCTTGAGGGTGGATGCACTTCAAAGAATGGTCGAGTGTAGGATCTTCGAATGTGTCACCTCCTTGGATGACATATCTTGGAGCTTTCTTTTGATAGCTCGAGCCTTCTTCTCGTCATCCGGCAAAATTTCGCCACTTCCAATGTATGCCTTCATTTCCTCGATCCAACACTTCCCGAGTCCAATTTCTTGTGGGATCATCTATGCATTGAATTTTCACTCTTTCATAGGCCGGATTCTCGAGGAAGGAGATGGGCTCCTCATGTGGCTCATCCGAAGTAGCTAGTTTCGAGAGGAGGTCGGCCACTCGTTATCTTCTCTTCCAATCCTTTGAATCTCCTGCAATTCTAAGTCCTTTATCAGCTTCTTTTCACCAGGTCGCAGATTTGATCAATGTGGCACCGAGCACCTCATACTCGCCTCGACCCGGTTGACTATCAACCGCGAATCACAAGCAAGCCATGATCTTAGTCGCTCCAAAACACTTGGCATACTCGATAGCCGCAATCAAGGCTTCATATTCAGCTTGGTTGTTGGAAGCGTCAAATTTGAACCTTAGCGATTCCTCGTAAACAGCCCCGCACTGCTCGACCAAGACAATTCCAGCTCCACCGACATTTTTGGTTGCCGACCCGTCCGAATAGACCTTCCAACAATCGACGGGTAGAGTGATGGCGACTTGTGACTCGGCTCTTTCCCTTTGCCCTTTTCTTTGGAGCTCGCCGCTCGTCATCTTCCTTGGTGAACGTAAGCTCGACCAAGAAGTCGCCCGTAGCTTGAGCCTTCAACGCTTTCGAGGTCGATACTCAATGTCAAATTCGGTGAGGGCAATTGACCAATTGAGTAGTCGACCTGAACTCTCCTGGGCCAGGCAAGATTTTTCTTAAAGGAGCATTGGTAAGAACCACGATTGGATGAGCCAGAAAATAAGCTCGTAACTTTCTTGAAGCTACGACTAGAGCATAAGCGACTTTCTCGGCGTTGTAATACCCGCTTCCACATCTCGATAAAGCTTTGCCGATATAGTACACAAGCTTCAAGCCCTTCATCCTCTCTAATCAATACCGCAAAGAATCGACTTGTCTCCTACGTATAGATACACAAATAAAGTCTCACCACCGTCTGCCAATGAGCAGAGTGGAGTAGCAAGATAATCCTTCAATTGTTGGAACGACGAATGACATTCGGTCGTCCATTCAAAGCTTTTCGTCCCCTCAACGCTTTGAAGAAGGGGAGAGATCTCTCTCGCCGATTTAGATATGAAGCGACCAAGAGCCGCTACCCTTCCGTTAAGTCGCCGCATCTCTTCGACACCGGTAGGAGCCTTCATGTCGACTAAAGCCTTTATCTTCTCTGGATTAGCTTCTATGCCTCTTTGAGATACCATGAATCCCAAGAACTTGCCACACTCACTCCAAACACACATTTGCCGGGATTGAGCTTCATGTCGTTTGCTCGTAAATTGGCGAATGTCTCCTTTAGGTCGACTACGTGACTCCCGGCCTTGGTTTTAATGACCATGTCGTCAACGTAAGCCTCCATATTTCGACCAATTTGTGAGGCAAAGACTTTATTCACCATTCTCTCGATAAGTTGCACCCGCATTCTTCAAACCAAATGGCATCATATTGTAGCAAAGAGATGCCCCCACCGCTTGAAATGCCGTTTTGACTATATCATCCTCGTGCATCTTAATCTCGGTGGTAGCCTCGAGTAAGCGTCGAGGAAACCGAGGTGGAGTGACCAGAATAGAATCAACTAGCTTGTCGATCCTCGGAAGGGGATAACCGTCCTTCGGGGCAAGCTAGATTAAGAGTAGTGAAGTCGACACACATCCGCCATTTGCCATTTGATTTCTTCACCATGACCACGTTGGCCAACCACGTTGTATGAGTGGCCTCTTTGATTATCCCCGCACTCAAAAGTTTTTGTACCTCGCTTTTATAGCTTCCTCCTTGTCGCGAGCAAAGCTTCTCAATTTCGGGGTCTAGGCTTAATGGTCGGGTTGACTTCGAGCCGATGAACAAATGACCTCCTCCTTGATTCCCCTCATGTCCTCTACTCTCCATGCGAAGACATCATCGCTTTCTTTGAGTAGCTTGATAATTTCGCTCGCTCCTCAACCGATAACCGCTTTCCAATTTGAATTTTTTGGTCGAGGTAGGAAGAGTTGGTAATGATCGACTCTACTCATCTACAGCCTTCTAACTCGGTCCATCTCTCGAACCGTAGTGTCTCCACTATGATTTCCCCGACCTTTTGCCTTTCTTCGCCTCCCAAATGCGGAGCTTCCTTCGTTATCATATCATCGAGCTTGTCTCGCAACCTCGCCGATGGTGGCCCCCGAGTTATTGTCGATCCGGAGGCATAGGTTGCCTATGTAGACTTGATCGACCATAACTACATCCGAGTCGACCTCGCAGTGTTAGAGTGACGTGTCGACTCAAGCATGACCTCGTCATTTGAGCGATAGGTCGACTCTTCCACGACCTCGGTGATTGTTGATAGTCGAGTAGTTTTGGTTACTGATTGGGACAACTTCAAGTAACCATCAGCAGTCTCAATTTCTAGCTCCCTTTTCTTTCTTTCTCTTAGCACATGATCCAGGTAGGCTCGAGCTGCGCCTTGTACGCAACCCACTCCAGCAGGTGTGGGAAACTTTACTCGCTGGTGAGGAATTGATGCTACCATTCCAAGAGCGACCCGTCCAGAATTCCAAGGATGGCGGCATAGTCACTATTTACATCAATCACAATAAATTGTACCTTTGAGACAACCCTGAGGGGGTGTTGGCCTAGATCGACGTCGAGCACTATCTGGCCTTTAGCCTCAACTCGATGGTTGGTGAAGCCTTCCAACCTCGCCATCATATCTTTCCAACCGTTCGTCATTAAGACCCATCTCCTTGAAAGTTTTGTAAAACAAAACATCCTCGCAGCCCCGTGTCGACTAAGAGTCTCGCTTCGTCGTACATCCGTCTATGAGACCCGGGATGACGAGAACTTGCTCCCTAGCCGTCATATTAGTTGCCAATTCATGGGGTAGAAGCCGATTGCCTCATCTCTCGATTTCTCTCCTCGAGGCACATGTGGGGCCTTATTGAGCCGGAATATTTTGTGCTTGATGGCCGTGTTACTCGCTTGTTCGGTGATGACCCCTGTGTCCAGCCTAGGCCGCCTAGGTCCTTGTTGCCCACCCGCTGGCCGCTCACCTCCTCCGGCTGAGGTCTTTTCACATAAGCGTCGAGTCTTCCCCGGTCGACCATTCTTTGTATAATGCGCTTCAAACCCAAACAATCCTCTCGTGAGATGACCAGTGTCTTTGTGGTAGTCACAATATTTGCCGTTGTCCCTTACGAATTTGTTGCCTCGGGTTCATTGGGACTGGTGGAGCTAGCTCGACAAAGATTCATGATCTCGCCTTCGACTCACCGTAAGGGGAGTGAAAGCTTCGGCACCTTCTCTCGTTGCCCTAGTTCTCGTTCTTTCCGCTCTTATTGTTCCCCCATTCTTGTTGGAGTCCTTTTATCATCGCCGACCTCCACCTTGGGGCTTTTACCATTCTTTTTCTCCTTCCTCTCCTCAAAGAAGAGCGACATTGTATACCTTCTCGAACAACTCCCCGTCGAGTTGTTACTGTACGAACCGTAAGCTCATAATCCATGCCTCGCCGAAGAAATACCGCTTGAAGGGCTTGATGACTTCCCTATCAGTGATGTCCTCCTCTATCTTATCTACCATTTCTTTGAACTTGGTGAAGTAGCTCATTGAGCTTTCATTCTTCGCCTTTTGCACCCAAGTTATTCAGTCTCGCGATGCCGTCTTCCGAGCTCCCGCAGCCGAGAAGCGATCTAAGAACTTCGTCCCGAAGCTCGCCCAAGTGGTGATGCTATCGCCACTCAAACCATTGAACCAAGTTAAGAAATTTGCCGCTCCAAGAAGTGTGCTTAGGAGAGCTTTGCACATGTTGTCATCTTCATTGGCGACAAAGCACATAGTGGCCTCCAGGATGTTGTATGTGACTTTTTGCATTGGTGGACCCTGAATATTTCTCTAGAAGGGGCAACCTGAAAGTTGGAGGAGGTCGACTGTCCCTGATCTCCTTTGCTAGAGGTCGAAGGGTAAAATCAACTCGTTCAACCTTTCCGGTCTCCTTTTTCTTCTCCTCCTCCCATTGTTGGAACGTCTTCTTCATCAATAACCATTCCCTAGCGTCGGGTCTTCCGTCTCCCGGAGGGGGAGCAAAGATTCGACCTCCGGCCTTCACTCCTGTGGGGGAGTCACTGCCTACTCCTCCCGTCTCTCGTGGGAATTGGCCCTCTCTCGATCTAACTGGGGATCTATGCCCGTTACTTCTTTGAGGCGACTGCGCCTCTCAAGAAGATGGCGACTGCGCCCGTTATCTCCGAGTGGCGACACTGTGCCTCTCCCTCTCTTATAGGCGACTGCGCCCATTTGTCTCTCTTTGAGACCCCGATCTCGAGTTCGCGCCGGAGAAACATGCCCGTTTCTATTGGCCGTTGCGTGTCCTTAAGTCGACCGAGCCTCCCGCTCTCTATTTCTGGTGAGGCCGGCCCTCGTGTCGTTACTCGGCACATGCACGATGGTAGGAGCTCGCTGAACTATCCTGTTGTCACCATTCTGTCCCACACCTTCATTTGGCCTCATACTCCTAGCCTGTTGTCCATTAGAGACCTGAGTACGATCCACTCTTTCAGAGCGCACGTCGGCCTGCTCTGCCTCTTCCATAGCTATTAGGTCGGCCAAAATCTGGGCCCTCTCTAACATCATCTCTTTCTTGCTCATAGGGTTGGTGGAGGGACACGCCTGTGTCCAACGTTCACCCGAGCAGTTGGACGTTTAGGAGGGTGGAGCTCCTTGCCCATCCATGTGCCTTTTGCCTCTCCTTGTGTCGTGCAAACCCCGCCATCAACGATACCGGTAGAGCGTGTGGCTCTACCCGTGAGGACGATTTGGTGGGGGAGGAGGCAAATTCAAGTTTTCAGCATTTGCATTTGCATTAGTGTTGTTGTTGTTCACTTCTTCATGCCCAAGTGAAGCCTCAGATACGTGTCCGTCCGAAGTCACCATTGTTGCAGGTTGTTAAAAATTTCGAGGTCAAGTTGAAGCACGTTTCCCGGCAATGGAACCAAACTGATGCTACAGGAAATGTGCTTATCAATCTTCCTCCACGTGGCAGGACTGATCACCTGGCTCCTTGACCTGAAAACAGAACCCACGACTAGCCGGATGTGTCTCCGGCGAAGACGCTCGGGCGTGAGAGTAAGATTACCGTTGTTTATAGCTCAAAATGTATAGAATAATGAATTCGATAACAAAATGGCGATTACCTTTGCACCGTTGGTAGTGACGAAGTATTTATAGGCAAGAGTAATGTATTTTTGGTGAGGAGACATGTCCTCCGAGATTATAGCGGCGGTTATTGATCATGTGAACGTGTTAGTAACTGTCCCTGATTTGTAGGGATGTGGTTACGTGAATGGTTCAACTAAATAAGCCAGCGAGTGTCAAGTCGCTACTTGTAGGTTAGGTCGAGGTCGCCACTTGTAATGTGGTCGACCTGACTGTCGGGTAGAGCATGGTTCGTACCCGAATTGTAACATGGATCACGAGGTCGGACTAAGTTAGGTCGGGACCTAGTAGGTCGGACCATGGGCTTAGTCGACTGATACTTGAGATGGGCTCTGGGCCTCGTCCTGATTGGGCCAGCCTTATTAAGAATGTGGGGACCAAGGCTGTCTATAATTGGACTTTACTCGTTTGGCCCAACTCGACACTTTTGGTATGTTCAAGACTTATACCTTTCTTAGTCAATCAAAGCAATTCTTCCTTATCATGGACTCTTTCATTGTGTGAGAGATAACTACAAAATAATCAAAAAATACACTAAAACAAGGAAACGAATTAATATGTTAGTCCATAAATAATAACTAAATAAAATAAAGAAGATATTTACAAATATATTCTAAAAATAAGAAAGATACAAATCCTAATAATTAGAAATCATCAATGCTGAAAACGTGTGAAACACTCACACTTACAATCTCCCACTGATTTGTAGCTTTCTGGTCAAAATCAAGATTTGATAAATATCATTGAAGCACCCCCTAAATTATCAATGATCTAACTCCCCCTAAATTTGTTACCGCTTATCATCAAACTTCAACTTCAGTTTTCTCTCCCTCTTTTGAATTACTCTCCCCCTTTTTTATCAGAATGGATGAAATGCATCAGATGTTAGTCTAGATGTGGCCACATCAAAACTCACTCCATACGCAACAATTTGTGTTCCCTCCAACGAAATAGAGAAAGACGGTGGTAGCCGATGAGAGATGAGTAAAGGGGTATAGGGAGTCGAAAAAATAGGGGATGGTACTTACCAAAACTGCTTCTCCATTCTTTTGAAATTCATGAAGATTAAGGACTTAAAAAATGGCAATAATATCTTTCTTTTTTTTTGAGTAATGTACCTGCCATAAAAATATCAAACAATACCATAGAGCACGCTCCCCTTAACCACAAACTATTAGACGAAAATCAATGTTGATTGAAGAGTCATTGAGCACAAGAATTTTAGCCAAAAAATTATGGGAACAATAAAAAAAACTTGAGTAATATTTTCACCAAAAACAAGGATGACCTAAATTCATGACTAGAATATGATGCATAATGTACAAGCAAGTGATGAATATATCTCACTATTGTGTGGCATAGTATGAAATCAACCCCGGGAACTCATCTATTCCAAGTGTGATGATGTGCATCCGCGGTTTTGATGTTTTTCCTTTTCCTTTTCTCTTTTTTTTTCGGAATTGTTTTGGAAAAAATCAATGTTTTCGGAGTCGCCACGCCGTTTTTAGTTTAAGGGCCAAAACTTTGAAAAATATCCAAATATTTAGAGAAAATGAGTTCGGAGGTCACGTTACATTACGGGAAGAACGTTAGTGTTCACCCGGAATGCCTCGTACAACGAGTCTTCCTCACTTGAAAAATTTTGTTGTGTGTGTGTGTGTTTTAAAATGGGTTTTTTGAAAATAATTGGGACTTTAGGGACTGAACTGTAAAACGGTTTGAAAACAGTGATTAAACTGAAAATAACAGAAAATTGAGGGACTGTTTGCAAATGACTGTATCATCCGCGTGGACAAGACTGTAGTACAATCTTGTCCGCGCGGGCTAACATGCAGTGTAAATATTTTCCAGTTTCCAGTTTAGTCACTGTAATTTCCAGAAAGTTAACTGGATTTACAGGACTTAACTGGAATTGTAACTGGAAGACAGAAAATAAGGGGGGATTTGGACTTTTGACATCCTTGCTTGTCCTCACTTTCCCTAGACTTGAATTAGTGGTCATAAGTGATGAATCCACTTAATCAAGTCATCCCGGGGGTACGTTGGGACTTTGTGAGCATTTCATTTGCTTGGGAATGGGGGTTTTGACATAAAAAGTAAGTTGACAAGGGAGTTAGGTCAAGATGTATCAACTTTTAGAGGAAGGTTTCTAAGGTGGTCATAGGAAGACCAACCTTGAGACCTATACTCAAGTGTATCTTGTACATCTTGTGTGACCCATTTTGTGTATCTAGATGATGTTCATCCAAGAAAAATGTTTCAAGGTGAGCATCTTAGATAAAGGGGAGGGGAATTTGCAAGAAATGTAAATAATGTTGACCATTTGAAATGATCATCTAGGGAGATTGACTCCAAGATGACCACATGTAGGCCAAGAAAGCAAGTAAAACTAAACATGTAAGGGAGCATGAAATGTAGACCATTTGAAGTGGTCATCCATGGAGATGAACTCCAAGATGACCATCTTCTTGGTCAAACAAGCAAATACCAAGAAATATAAAAAAGGGAGTGGGGGAAATGACATAAAATAAAAGGGAATGTGGATCATTTTGGAGGATCATCCATGGAAATGGGTTCCATGGAGATCCTCTTGAATCCTTGGGACAAGAGGGAAAGGGATGAACAAAAGGAAAGAATTAAATTACATGATATGAATATGGATGAATGAGGGAGATATGAGTAAAGAGATTGAGGGTTTGCCAATGATTCTTGGGTTTGTGGTTAGGGTTTGAAGGTTTCAATGGCTTGGAAGTGGTTTTGGGGTGGATTTGGTGTTGAATTTGGTGTGAAATTTGAGTGGTGAGAGTGTTGAGGGCTGTTTGAGAGGGGATTTTGACAGAGTAACAATAAGTTTTACGAATTTTTGGCCTCTTGAAACTGAGGGAGGAGGGCTGAATTTATAGGGTTGCTGGATGCTGATCTTATCCGCGTGGAAAAGATTGTAGGTGCAATCTTGTCCGCGCGAACTACCCAAGCAGGCGTGCCTGAACAGTGCAGAAAAGCAGTTTTGGCATTTTCCCTTTGGTCAATATTCCTTTTTTTATGGGAAATGACAAATATCAGCGAGATTTTGTATATTGTTTTATTCCTAAGAGGTCCTTCCTTATTCAAATTGTCAAAATAATGTCCAAAATGCCCCTAAATGATAATAAATCATTAATTTGGGCTGACGAAACATTAACGACCCAGATTGGGGTACTTACAGTAGCCCCTCGGCCACAGTACTTCCAGGGGAAGTGGGGTCATCGACAAAATGAGGACCCCAATCTGGAAAACGTTGCCAAGATGGGCGAGGAGGTGACCGAGGTGGTCTAATGGCTGGACCCTTAGTGAAAGGATTCCTACGTATCCCTTGCGGGAATCAAGCCGGTCGTAGTTCAGGTCTTGCGGGGGAAAGAAGCAGTCAAATGAATGGACCTCCCACCGCATTTTCGTTATCGAATGTAGAATCGACTAACGAAGGCGTTGCCGAAGACGTATTCAACCTAGCGGGAGCATTGCCGAAGACGTATTCGACCTGGCGAGAGCGTTGTCGAAGACGTATTCGACCTAGCGGAGGCATTGCCGAAGACGTATTCGACCTAGCGGAGGCGTTGCCGAATACATATTCGACCTAGCGGGAGAGTTGTCGAGGACGTATTCGACCTAACGGGAGTTGCCGAGACGTATTCGACCTAGCGGAGGCATTGTCGAAGACGTATTCGACCTAGCTGGAGCGTTTCCGAAGACGTATTCGACCTAGCGGGAGCATTGCCGAAGACGTATTCGACCTGGCGAGAGCGTTGCCGAAGACGTATTTGACCTAGCGGAGGCGTTGCCGAGACGTATTCGACCTAGTGGAGGCATTGCCGAAGACGTATTCGACCTACCGGGAGCGTTGCCGAGGACGTATTCGACCTAGCGGAAGCATTGCCGAGGACGTATTCGACCTAGCGGAGGCATTGCCGAAGACGTATTCGACCTAGCGGAGGCATTGCCGAGGACGTATTCGACCTAGCGGGAGCGTTGCTGAGGACGTATTCGACCTAGCGGAGCCGTTGCCGAAGACGTATTCGACCTAGCGGAGGCGTTTACACTTAGAGTGAGATTTAGTTCAGGAGCATGATCCTAAGTCAAGGTTTGGTTCAGGAGTATGACCTTAAGTAGGGGACTTTTCGAAGTTTCTCTTACTGGGGAAGGTTCGGACTTATGATAACCGCCAGGGAAAAGGGTGACCGTGTTGGTCAAGTGGCTGGACCTATGGTAGGCTACCTATGTATCCCGGATGGGAATCAAGCCTGGACCTAGGGGAGGAAAAGCATTAGAGTTGTGGGTGATTCCTTAAGCACCTTAGGATGAGTATAAATAGGAAATTGACTTCCCCAATTTGTGTACTCTTGAGTTAGAGTCCAGAGAATAAGAATTGAGTGTAAGGCTCCTAGTGTGAGCTACAATCTAGTGTGGTGAGTGTATTAGTGTGTGCAAGAAAACACTTGTACTTTGTCCATTGTAAGTAATTGTGTAGTAATAATAATAATAATAGTGTTTATTATTATTACTTGCGGTTCGCCAATTCGGGTACGAAAATTCAACAAGTGGTATCAGAGCGGTACGACCCGGGATCGCGGGAACCGTTGTTGAGGCGTTGTTCGGGATCATTTCAGGTGCACAATAGGAGACTGTGAAGCTCGTGGCGGGAGACCAGGCTTACTTGGTGACGTGCACGGAGGCATTACCAAGTCACGATGATAGATCCGGCAAGCGCATTTGGTGGAGTCAGGAGACTCAACAATGGCAATTATAAGTATTGGCGAACGTGTATGCAGTCGTACTTACAAGGACAAGAGTTATGGAATGTCGTGGGTGGTAGTGAGACCACGCCAACGAAAAAGGAAGACACTCAAGCATTCCGAAAATGGGAAGCGAAAGCCGGGAAGGATATGTACGCGCTAAAGATTAGCGTCGAGGATGAACTTTTGGAGCATGTCGAGGATGCCCAAACTCCAAAAGAGATATGGGATACATATGCGACGTTATTTTCGAGGACTAATGAGGCTCGTCTCCAGATGCTCGAGAATGAGCTTATGTCGACTACGCAGAAGGATCTAACTGTAAGTCAATATTTCAACAAAGTTAAATCTTTATGCCATGAAATCTCGAAGTTAGATGTGGACTCAAAGATTAATGAGCAACGGATGAAAAGAATAATCATCCACGGGTTGAGACCATAGTTTAAGGGTTTAGTTACTGCGATTCGTGGTTGGGCCACACAGCCTTCTTTTTTAGAGTTAGAGAGTTTGCTGGCCAGCCAAGAAACGCTAGACAAACATACGTCTAGGCCTTCAATGCCAAAACCAATGGATTCAGAGGAAGCACTCTTTAGCCACCGAGGTCGCGGAAGGAAATAAGGACGCGTTGTTGCGGGATGGAAAAAGAAAGATGAGATCCAAGACGAGTATGAAGGTCCGAGGTACAAAGGATGCTCTCACGCAGGTGAAGCGAAACCGAAGAATAAAGATGATTCTCGACTTGATGAGTGGAGACGAACCAATGAATGTTACAACTGTGGTCGCAAAGGGCATTTTCTAAAAGATTGTCCATTCAGGAACAAGGTTGTCGAAGGAAATGCAGTTACCAATCAAGATCCCTATGATAGCGAAGAAGAATGGGACATGGAAGCATCCTTCGCAGATATAAGGATTCATAAAGACGACCCAGAAGAGGAAGAATGGTTTGAGGACCACGCTTACCCGGTTACTACCGAAGAATGTTGGATTGATGACAACATGGAAAGCGAAGAAGAGATTGACTTTGACGAAGGTCGATGGTTTGAAGATGTAGCTGTCACTGTCAACATTGGATGTAAGGACATTTTAGACGATAACGACACTTTAAAAGCATTAACAAGTATGGTCAAAGTTGGTTCGAAGGAAAAGACACTTGAACTGGCCGACTTGAATTTGGATGACCCAAAGCTCGTAAATGAAAAGAAGCCAAATATTAAGGGGGAGCAACATCAACAAGATTCAACACATGAACAAGCTCGAGAGAAATCACCGTTGAATGTGGATATCGAGAAGCAATCACAATTGCTCCGAGAACGATCAGGAGTAAGCAATGTCACGAACGGGCGCACGAAAAAGACGATTGAAGAAAAAGGTGAATGGTCAATGAGCGCCGATGAAGAACAAAGCCAACAACAAGGATCAATTGGGAGAAATCCGCTCGTACGGTTCAAGAAGAAAGAAGGATCAAGTGGGAGAAATCCGCTCGTACGGTTCAAGAAGAAAAAGTTAGTATTGAGGGGGAGTGTTGAGAGTCAACACTGACTCTAGATTTATCTAGAATATTCTAGAGCTTTCTAAAATGTTCTACCGACTCTAGATTTATCTAGAAAATTTGAAAGCTTTCTAGAATGTTCTACTAACCCCTCTTTTAGAAGATAGAAGAAGGCTCCAAATGAAGAAGAAAGGAGAAGCTTTCATACTTGAGAGAGAAGCTCAAATGGGATGGAAGTTTCTGGAGAGATGGGGGTGATTCCTTAAGCACCTTAGGATGAGTATAAATAGGGAATTGACTTTCCCAATTTGTGTACTCTTGAGTTAAGAGTCCAGAGAATAAGACTCCTAGTGTGAGCTACAATCTAGTGTGGTGAGTGTATTAGTGTGTGCAAGAAAACACTTGTACTTTGTCCATTGTAAGTAATTGTGTAGTAATAATAATAATAGTGGTTATTATTATTACTTGCGGTTCGTCAATTTGGGTACAAAAATTCAACAATTATAAGTTGACATTTAAATTATAATACGAAGGGAGATTAGCTATCTTAATTTAATTTGAAATTCACAGCTGGATAAATATTAAGATTTGTCTTTAGTCGAAAATGGAGATGACAAGAATTTCCGTTATTGAAGCCAAAACTGTCACAAGATAGTCGACGAGGCATGGAAATTTGATGTGTTGATGTCACAAAAGCATGCCCTTAAATGGAAAACTAAATGTTCCATCAAAACAAACTTAATTACAACTGTGCCACTCTCCCCGTCGCACTGTTACTATTATGCACTTTTAAACACCAAATTCTGGACCACAGCCACCTCCGTTTTTCTTCTATATAAACGCCCCCTCCTCTCTCCCTCTCTCCCCACACCCAATCTCCATTTCCTTCTCTCTCTACACTCCCCCTTCTCTCTCTCTTTCTCTCTCTCCTTGGACGAATTGACTTTTGTTACAGTGAAAATATCCATAAATCACAGCTGGCTAGCCATGCCTGAAGCTCCAAAGAGCATACCATTAAACTCCATGGACGACGACTACAATCTTATGGAGAAGAACAAAAAGGCTCTTCAATTCATTGAAGATGTCACTGAAAACGCCGATGAGGTCCAGAAACATGTTCTTGCTGAAATCCTCACTCAAAACGCCCATGTCGAATACTTGAAACGACACGGCCTTGTTGGCCAAACTGATAGAGAAACCTTCAAGAAAACCATGCCTGTCATCACCTATGAAGACATTGACCCTGATATCTCTCGTATCGCCAATGGCGATAATTCCCCAATTCTCTCTTCAAAACCCATTTCTGAATTCCTCACAAGGTTACAATTAATTAATCAAACACACATTTTTAATTTAGTATGTGTTTGTGTGTGTTTTTTTTTTTTTTTTGCTGATAGTGCGTGTTTGTGTGTGTATTCAGTTCTGGAACATCTGGAGGAGAGAGAAAATTGATGCCAACCATTGAAGATGAACTGGGTCGGAGGTCACTGTTGTATAGCCTGCTGATGCCGGTGATGAGCCAGTCTGTGCCTGGTTTAGACAAAGGCAAAGGCATGTATTTCTTGTTCATCAAGTCCGAGGCCAAGACTCCGAGTGGGTTAGTAGCCCGACCCGTTTTAACCAGTTATTACAAAAGTTCCCATTTCAAGAACCGCCCTTATGACCCATATACCAACTACACTAGCCCCAATGAAACCATTCTCTGCCCAGATTCCTACCAAAGCATGTATTCCCAAATGCTTTGTGGCCTTTTCTTGAACAATGAAGTCCTCCGGGTCGGAGCAGTCTTTGCTTCCGGGTTCATCCGTGCCATCCGGTTCCTAGAAAAACACTGGGCCCTTCTTTGTGCCGATATCCGAACCGGAACACTGAACCCACAAATAACCGACCCATCTGTCCGTGAAGCTGTTGCCAAGATCCTGAAACCCAACCCGAAATTGGCGGACTTTATTGAGTCCGAATGTGGGAGAAAGTCTTGGCAAGGGATAATAACAAGGCTGTGGCCTAACACAAAATATGTTGATGTTATAGTGACAGGGACTATGTCACAGTACATACCAACTCTTGATTACTATAGCAATGGCCTCCCTCTTGTTTGCACAATGTACGCTTCTTCTGAATGCTACTTTGGGGTCAATCTTAACCCTCTTTGCAAGCCTAGTGAGGTCTCTTATACCCTCATTCCCACCATGGCTTACTTTGAGTTCCTCCCTGTCCATCGTAACAATGGTGTCACTAGTTCCATTTCCATGCCCAAATCTCTCAATGAGAAGGAACAGCAAGAATTAGTTGATCTTTCGGATGTTAAAATCGGTCAAGAATACGAGCTTGTTGTCACCACTTATGCTGGTAAACATTCAAAACCCAATATTGTTTTTTAAATTATCTTGATTTATATACGGGTGATATCCCACATTTCACATTGAAAAGATGTGGACTTTGATTCTGATATACTTTGTATATGTTTTCACCTATTATTACTGACACTAATATTATTGCCTCGACATGTAGCAAGTCAAGCGGACAAGCGGACACATGTGTCCGCTTGACTTACTACAGTGTTTATGTAACAAATCGGGTTTTTAGTATGTGTACCTAATTATATTGTGTATATGTTGCAGGGCTTTATAGGTATAGAGTTGGTGATGTGCTAAGAGTTGCAGGATTCAAGAACAAGGCACCTCAATTCAATTTCATTTGCAGAAAGAATGTGTGTTTAAGCATCGATTCTGACAAGACCGATGAAGTTGAACTTCACAATGCAGTCATGAACGGCATCAACCATTTGATGCCGTTCGATGCTACGTTGACTGAATACACAAGCTTTGCAGACACAACCACAATTCCTGGGCACTATGTTCTTTTCTGGGAGATTAATGTTAATGGGTCAACTCCGGTCCCACCGTCCGTTTTCGAGGACTGTTGCCTAGCCATTGAAGAGTCTTTGAACAGCGTTTACCGCCAAGGCCGAGCTTCGGATAAGTCAATCGGAGCGCTGGAAATCAAGATTGTTGAAAGTGGAACATTTGATAAGCTTATGGACTATGCTATCAGCTTGGGGGCTTCAATTAATCAGTATAAGACGCCGCGGTGCGTGAAATTTGCACCCATTGTTGAGCTATTGAACTCTAGGGTTGTGTCGAGTTATTTCAGCCCAAAGTGCCCGAAATGGGTTCCGGGGCACAAGCAGTGGGTGAATGGCAACTGAAGAAAGGGAATTCAATTTGGAGGTAGTAAAAATATTAAAATATTTAGGATAATTAACCAATCCGATCCATGTTTTCTTTTTAACTGTTGTCTAGTATGGCTAGATTAGATTTCTTGAATTAGCAATGTACAAAAACAAGGAACCCTCTCTTTATTTTCAATCTTAATTGTTCTCTGTTAAAAGTGTTGTTCCGTTCAAATTTACTACCTCCGCCTCTAATTGAATGTTCATTTTTTGTTGTTCATAAAAATAAATATTTTGATTTGACAACTAGGATATTGTTTATGTGAATTATTATTTTGGATATAATAATGCATGTCTTTTAGTTGGAAAAAAATAAAATTCACTTCATAATTCCAGGCAGAAATTGTGCCCACTAAACATTGATGGGGAGGGGATATGTCCTGAAACGGCAGTGTGGAGCCAATCCCATTTGGGTTCCTTTCCTTTTTCTTTTCTTTTCTTTTCATAGAAAGCAAACCAACTTTGTCTCTTTTCTACTACTGATAATTGAAGCAAAGCCTTACTTACATTCATAAAAGTAATTAAATTTGAAACTTGAGTGAACTATATATTATGAGTAACATTCACTAAACACACTTTTAGTGTCATTTACTCTTGATGAGCCCGAATTTATCAGCCCGAACCCAAAACTCGATCTGTTTCAAATGTTAAATATGATGTGGCATATCCTAATCAACCAGTCATGATCGCGATCTTCTAAGATCGTCAAAATCAAGACCACGATCACCTAAAACCGCATATTCAAGACCGTGGGCAGCTAGATTATCAGCAAGATGACCGCTGCTGTCATGACCGTGATATCAATGACCGCGTCAAAGGTGTTGACCGCGGTCAACATATTGACCTCGGTCTCCTATCAAACTTTCGGTTGTTTCACCATACTCCCGGTTAAAGTCAAAGCTAGTCAGACGAAAGCCTCTACCTACGTCGACACCAAGAAGCCGGCTTGTCCCCATCGCATTAATTGGTGGCTCAGGCGCCCACTATGCAAATAAGGCGCGGCGCCAACTAGCGTCTATTTCCTCTGTATTTGTCCAATCAACGACATCTCTCTGCAATAAATCTTGATTTATTGTACGAGTCCACCAGGCGCGGACACGTGTCCTAAGTCAAAGACAAAGATATCCTCTAGGGCTGACATCACCAAGCAGCTCCCTCTTAATATAAATATCAACATTTCTCCCCATGGACAAAGTAAGTACCAAATCATTATTTGTAAGCCACATTGTCTAAACCCTAAACACACAACTCACTAAAACATTCAAAATCTAATTCTCAGTTATAAACCCTCAGAGATCTTACTATTACACCCGAGGACATGAGCTGAATTAAACTTTGTCTTGATCTCTAACGGTGCTTACTGTTTTTGTTGTGTTATAGATACAAACCGATATACAAGCCAGATATTCATATACATACCCCCGAAAGTCGCGGCGTAATCAACTCTATTTTTGTCGAACCATTCTTTAGTCAATTTCATAAAGTTGACTAACTAATCCACTTTGCGTCTCATTTACATTATGTGGCAAACCAATGTAATTACCTCCTTACACCGGGGATTAAAAAAAAAATACCTCCTTACACCGGGGTTCTTTAGCTCCGAAAAGACAAAATCATACTTACTGCTTTCTTTCTTTTCAAAATAAATTTAAATTTGTTTTTCGTCAAAAAAAATTTATCAAATTTAGTCTTCATCGATAACAATTAGAATTTTATGAACGTTTATACCATAACTATCCAAGAACTTTGCGTCAATTAATTTGGTTCGAATCGAATAGAATCATAAATGCAACAAAAATCTCTCAACAAAATTTTAATATTGCTCTATTTTCAAGGTTCAAACTCGAGATTTCTGATTAAATTACAACAGCTTTTTACAGATGGTTTAGGTGTTTATTTACTTTGATAAGATTTTTTTTTGTTTTGTTTTGATAAGATGAGAAGCACCAAGTAGTGTACATATAAAGAGAGCATGTCCATTGTCAAATGTCAACCCTTTTTTTATGCTAAAGTTTCCTTGTCACCCATTAAACTATGCTTGTCTTTGTCTTCCAATTATCAAGTTGTAATGACCAATCATGTCACTCAAAATCTATGGATTAAGAAAGATTAACAAACTAAATGTTGTCCAATTTTATTTTTGGCGAAATAAATAAAATCTGAAAGTAAATAAAAATATCTTTACAAACAATCTATTGTCAAAGTCTTACCCGAAAATTTTAAATTTCCCTAACTACATATAATCATTCATTGTCTCTCTTCCTAAATGAGTATCAATTTTTCTTTTCAAAATTCATTCATAAAAATTAAAAAGTTAAAGTGTAACACTTATTTTATAACAGCTCATCATATTTTAAAAAGTAAAAAATTGAAAGGATTAAGTGACAATATGCTAATTTGTGGATCAGAACAACAACATTACCTCAATTTCGCAAAGGATTTAAAAAAAATGTTGGTAAAGGGCGTCAGTGGTGGTAGGGGTGTTTACGATCCATATTGGTACAGTTTTTGTTAAAATTTTAGTAAAACATGACCAGATCAATACTTCGATTCTGTAAAAATTTAGGATTAATACCAGACCATTACATTATATGACCGGTCTCATCAGTCCGGTTCTAATGGTCTGGTTTCGCCGATTCTACAAATTACAATATAGTAATATAATTTTTTACAATAACAAAAACAAAAATTCAAATAAATATTATCACTAGTTACATTAACAAAAAAATAAAATAAACAAATTGTCACAAATATTCAATATTCAAACCACAACATAGATATCATTAAACATTAATTGTTCACATTCAATATTAACCATAAAAATAGAATAAAAATGAAAACTAAAAGCTAAAGATTGTAACATTAAGTCGATTGTGCTATCATCAAGTTCCAACTTTTCGACACGATTGTTTGCTTTATAAACACAAAACAAACTAACAAACAAGCAAGCAAAAGAAATAGAAATCAATGGTGATATAACAACAAAAACAAAAATCTGTAAGCAAACAACAACAACAAAATTTCACAATGTGATGCAAAATATTTAATGTGATGTAAAATAATCCTAAATTACAGAAATTATGATGATTTAGCTATTTCACTAAATCACCTTATAAGTAACAATTATCTTTTCATATCAAATTTGAAAATCATACTAGATTGTACATGTCATGTAACTGTAAAAGTTGAAAAGTGCATGACATTTGCTTAATGAGAACAATCAGCCCTGAACTTTTTTTAAAAAAAAGGGAGATACTGAAATACAATTAAGAATTTTATAAATAATATATTATATATATATATATATATATATACTCCCTCCGCCCCGGTCGATTTAGGACTTTTTGTCATTTTGGGCGTCTCACCCGACTTAGGACGGCCCAAAATGGAAACCTTAAATCACTATTCTCTCCACTCATTCTCTCTCCTACATTATTTTAATACTCACAACACCATTATAATTTACTATTCCCTCCACTCATTCTCTCTCCTATTTTTAAATTACACTCACAACATTTACCTTTTCCTTAATCCCCGTGCCATTTCAAAAAATTCTAAGTCGGTCGGGACGGAGGGAGTATATATTACAATCGATCCGATTATGATACAAAAGCGTGTATATTTTTTTTAAAATCAGAATAACATCAAATACTCAGTTTAATTAAAATTTGAAATCAGAATCATATCAATACAATTTGATTTGCTCTGATTTTTACTGATTGATACGATTGTGCTGGTACGATTCGGTTGCACAAAATTTTTGTACGGCCACCAGTTAAGAGGGGGAGAGGAGGAATGATAGATAAGGATAATGATGATACAGAAATTGTTTGTGGATGGGAAGAAGCAACAAAAATAAAAAGATTAATTAATTTTGGAGGGGGTGGGAGTGGATGAGTGGAAATAGCGAATAAGTTGTCGACAGACGACAGGGAAGAAAAGGAGGTCAGGTCAGGTCAGTGACAAAGGCTGGCTTCAGAAAGCAATGTTGGAATAAATAAAGCACTATTGATGTGGAGTGTGTAATAGTAGTGCTGGTTCGACAACTATCTTTGCGTCATTATCTTCTGAAAATAATTAGTCTGAATATTTTTTTTATTTATTATTTGAAATTTTATCATTTTCAAGTACTCCGTTAGTTTCAATACTCCCTCCGTTTCCTAAAACATTACTCCTTCCTTTACTGTTGAGAACGAAAAATAAAGAATAAAGTTATTAAAGTAGGAGTTGTGAGTGGGAGGAGAGAGAATGAGCGGAGAGAATAGTAAATTTGAAAAGTGTTGTGAGTATGACAAGTGGATCCCATGAATAAAGAAGTATTAAAAAATTTCCTTTTTAGAAAAATGGGACTTTAAAGTGGGACGCCCAAAATAGTCAAATGGATAATGTTTTATGGGACGGAGGGAGTATAAAATAGATTAAATGTGAATTTACGAAGACTAAGAAAAATAAGTAGGTGTCCTAAAGTAGGAGAGAGCAAGTTTGATATAGAATTTTTGTTGTAATTATAACAATTGAGTTTCATTTTCTATTTTGAATATATCTCTTTTATATTGGAACGTTCAAAATAAAAATTAGTCTTGAACATATCAAAAGTGTCGAGTTGGGCCAAACTAGCAAAGCCCAATCACAGACAGCCTTGGCTCCCACATTCTCGATGAGGCTGGCCCAATCAGAACAAGGCCCAAAGCCCATCTCAAGTATCAGTCGATTAAGCCCATGGTCCGACCTACCAGGTCCCGACCTAGCTTAGTCCGACCTCATGATCCATACCACAATTCGGGTACGAACCATGCTCTACCCGCCAGTCAGGTCGACCATTCTACAAATGGCGACCTCGACCTAACCACCAAGTGTCGATCTAGCAGATATGGACGCACATGGATAAATCTTTCCATAACAGTATCCCTATAAATCAGGGACAGTTATAGGCACGTTCCCATGAATATAACTGCCGCTATAATCTCGGAGCTCATGTGGCACCACCAAACACACAACGTTATTACCTATAAATACTTCTTCACTACCTACGGTGCAAAGGTAACTGCCATTTTGCTATTGGAATTCATTCATTCAATACATTTTGAGCAATATTCAACTGTGATCTTACTCTCACGCCCGAGCGTCTTCGTCGGAGACACATCCGGCTAGTCGTGGGTTCTGATTTCAGGTCAAGGAGCCAGGTGATTCGTCCTGCCACGTGGAGGAAGATTGATAAGCACAATTCTGCGGCATCGGTTTGGTTCCATTGCCGGAATCGTGCTTAAAGCTTGACCTCGAAACTCTTCTCAACCTACAACCATGGTAACCCCAGACGGGCATGTGGAAGATGCTTCTGAAGAATTCATTGAAGTGAACAACAACACCAATACAAACGCGGGAAATCTCAATGTCAATGCTGAAAACATGGACTTGCCTCCTCCCCCACCCAATCGTCCTCATGGTAGAGCCACGCGCTCTACCAGTGTTGTCGATGGCAGAGGATTGCCTGACACAAGGAGAGGGAAAAGGCATATGGAGGGACAAGGAGTCCCACCTCCTCCTAAGCGTCCAACTGGACAGGTGAACGTGGGAAACAGGGCAGGTCCTTCAAGTAATCCCATGAGCAAGAAGGAAATGATGTTGGAACGAGCTCAAATCTTGGTGACTTGATAGCCGTGGAGGAGGCAGAGCAGCCGACATACGATCGAAAAGAGTGGCTCCCACTCGGGTCTGCTGATAGGCATCGAGCCAGGGAGTGCTAGGCCAAATGAGGGTGTGGGGACGAATGGCGAGGACAGGATAGTTCGGCGAGCTCCCACTATCGTTCACGTGCCAAGTAACGACCTAAGGGCTAGCCTCAACGAGAAATGGGAGCAGAGGAGGCTCGGTCGATTTGAGGACGCAATTAACCGCCAACGAAATGACGCATTTCTCCGGCACGGACACGGAGATCGGGGTCTGTAGAGAGACGAGGAACGGGCGCAGTCACCTATAAGAGAGGAGGCGCGAGGTCGCCACTCGGAAATAATAGGCGCAGTCGCCATCCGGCCGACAGAGCCACGATCCCAGTTCGATCGAGAGAGGGCTCATTCTCGCAAGAGGGCAGGAGGAGTAGGCAGTAACTCCCCCGAAGTGAAGGTCGAAGTCAAATCGTTCCCCTCCAGGAGATGAAAGACCCGATGCTCGGGAATGGTTGTTGATGAAGAAGAAATTTGAACAATGGGAGGAGGAGAAGAAAAAGGAGACTGGAAAGGTTGAACGAGTTGATTTTGCTCTTCGACCTCTGACCAAGGAGATGAGAGACAGTCGACCTCCTCCAAGTTTCAGACTTCCCCTACTGGAAAAGTACTCTGGAGCCACCAATGCAAGAAGTCACATAGCACACCTGGAAGCCACGATGTGCTTTGTCGCCAATGAAGACGACAATATGTGCAAAGCCCTAATAAGTACCCTCACAGGAGCAGCTTTGACGTGGTTTAATGGGTTGGCAGCTGGCAGCATAACCACCTGGACGTGTTTAAGAACAAAATTCCTAGATCGCTTCTCGACAGCTGGAGCTCGGAAAGTAACAGTAACTGATCTAAACAACTTGGTGCAGGCCAAAAATGAAAGCTCCATGAGCTACTTCACCAAGTTTAAAGAAATGGTTGACAAGATTGAAGAGGATCTCACCGACAGAGAGGTAATCAATTGCTTCCGGAGTGGTATTTCCTCGGAAGCCATGGATTATGAGCTCACAGTTCGTACAGTCACAACTCGACAGGAGTTGTTCGAAAAGGTGTATAACGTTGCTCTGGCCGAGGAAAGGAAAGAGAAGAAGAATGGTAAGAGTCCAAAGGTTGAGGTCGCCGATGATAAGAAAGACCCCAATAAGAATGGAGGAAACAATAAAAACGGGAAGAACAGGACTAGGGCAACAGAGAAGGTGCCTGAGGCTTTCACTCCCCTTACGGTGAGTCGAACAGAAATTATGAATGCCGTCGAGCTGGCTCCTCCTGTACCAATGAACCTAGGAAACAAGTTTAGGAGAGACAACAGCAAGTATTGTGATTATCACAAGGACACGGGCCATCTAACAGAAGATTGTTTGGGTTTGAAGCGTATTATCCAAAGAATGGTCGACCTGGGGAGGCTCGACGCTTATGTGAAAAGGCCTGCCGTTTGGTGGGGTCGAGCCGGCAGGGTGGACGGCGAAGGACCGAGGCAACCTAGATTGAACCTGGGGGTCATTACTGAACAGGCAAGCAACACGGCCATCAAACACAAGATCTTTCAACTAAATAAAGCCCCACATGTGCCTCCTAGAAGAAATGTCAGAGATGAGGCCATCAGCTTCTACCCCCATGAATTGGCAACTAACATGGCGGCTAGAGAGCAAGTTCTCGTCATCCCAGGTGTAAGTACCCAAATCTGGCTCATGCCTTCCGGTTAATTTTCCCGACATTTCGGTAAATTTCCCGGTAATTCCCCGGACCTTCCTAGTGTTCCGGAAATGTCCTGGAACAGTCCAAATTTAAATTAGGGCTGTAAGGAGCCTTCCTAATTAAGAAAACACGTTTTTCTTAATTAGGGAGAAGCTTCTAGAATGATGCCACCTTGCATGGTTCTAGAATGCTGAGTCATTGTGGATAAGACCGCACGGCCTCATTTGCAAAGGGCCTGCAGCCGCACGGCTTCATTAGCCTTATCCAGATCGCCTATAAATAGAGCCCTCCTCTACCCATTTCAACAACAACAACAACACAAACAATCACACACACACACTCCATAGCAAATCCGTACGTGAAGAAAAACCCTCAAGGCTCAAGAAGGCGAAGAAGAAGCTCAAGAAGCCATCTCCCTCCTCCTCAAGACCCAAGAAGAACCTCTCCTCCTAGCTCCGTCCGAAGAAGCGAAGGAAACGATTGGTAACCTCGCACGCCCTAACCTTGCATTTTAATTGATATACTTGCTCATTGCATTCATATATCTTGCTTGGGACTTGGCATTTATTCATAAAGATCATATCTTTATCACCCCTTTCCCCTTTGCATGCATTAAGACCTCATTTGTCATAAAAATGTAGTCTTTTTCATAAAGGTGCATCCTTTGCACCTAAAATCCCTATTTTCCAATAAAAATGTTATCTTTATGCATCATTTGCATACAAAGATCAAATCTTTTTCAATAAAAATGCATCCTTTGCATCAAAACCCCTTTTTCAATGCATCATTTGCATAAAAATCAAATCTTTATGCATCATTTGCATAAAGATCATTTCTTTAAATCAAAAGCATCATTTGCTAAAACCAAAATGTCATCTTTTCATTAAAGAGTCATTTTTTTATCATGCATTTCCCCCTTTCCCCAACCTTGGAATGGACCGGTGTAAAAGTTCTCATCTTTGCATCGTTCCTTCCATTAAAGGTTCATGATTTCTTTAGGAAAAGGATAACCTTGAACCCTATATCTCCGATTATCGCTTAAGAATGAGTATGAAGCCTCTATACGAGCTCGACCGTCTTAAAGCGTAGGATTGATGGGCTAAGGACATTCCTTCCTAAAGAACCTCATCTTTGACCCAAAAGAGAGTCATTCTCTCGATCACGCAAGTCCCGAGGGTCCCGAGGTTTAAAATGCGATGATCATAAGTCATAAGATGAGGACGGGATCATAATCCCAAATACATAAATTCCAAGGAATCCCGAGCGACAACCAACAAATGGTTTGTACGTCCTAAGACAACTTGGGACATTCCCCCTTATTTTCAAACACATGCACACAAAGAAAGCACGCAAGCAAACATGATTAATGAAATCTAGGGAGACTTGCTCCGGCAAGGCACTTTGGGTGAACGCCAAACGTTCTTCCCAAGGGGTAACTTAACCTCCGAACCCATAAAACCTTTTTTTCAAAGTTTTGAGGTAATCAAAATGGCGTGGCGACTCCGTTTTTCAAATAACTCGGATGTCTTCAAACTCGCGTGAATTCCAATAAACAAAAGAATTTGGGCACACATTCACGCTTGGCGACTCACTGGGATCATCCCAAAGGAGAAAAGTTTTATTTTCAAAACAAAAATCGATACTTGGTATATAGGTGGACCCCACTTACCCTTCCTCGTATCGCTCCCTAACCCGGGCTTGGGATAACAAGGTGGTTTAACAATCCCACGTACCAAGCATCCTTTTTTGAAAAAAAAAAATTTTGAAAAAAATACAAAAAGCTTTTCCCTTTGAGCGGGTTAGACTCCCATCGCCGATTTCATTAATCGTGCTTGCTTTCTTTTACCATGCATTGCATCATTTGCATCTTGGAATCTGTGCATACTTTGAACGGGAAACAACCCGAAAAAATAGCAAAGGAGTGGAACCCGGAAAATTGATCCATGCATGCCGTACGGCTAATCCTCATAGGATTCTCGACCATACGACCTCAGTGGCAATTCCACCAGAAAATCATGGTTAATCTCGGGCCCTAGCAGCCTTGGGGCTATTCAGCTCCATGACCGATCGGGGCTCCTTAAAATTTACGTGCTTATGTGTTGCATTTTCCCCGTCCCGAAAATCATTCCTTTAAAACACATTTATGAAAATCTCTGTTTTAACTCAAAAAGGAACATTTTTAGGAGACCGCACACTACGCGCACCCGATATATCCCGTACACTTTTGCACGCACGTCCTTCAAACCCGAGGGTGGTTCCACAGCCACGGACAGCCTTTACGATGCTCCCGGCGCGCACGGAATCATCCCAACCTCCCCATGGGCCAAATGTGTCGACCAATGCACACCCGTGTCACACGTTTCAAAAATCCGTGACTTTTGGTTGGTTTTTGGTCTAGTCCGTGTCATATAGCCCAGCTTGCATACCCACGTAAAGGTCAAGCCTTAGCTCATAACGGAAACCAAGATTTTCGCTCAAGCGAAATTCTCGCCGAAATTCGACAAGGAAAAATCTATGGGATCTTGACTCCGACATTGACTATTGACCTTGACCCGCACGGAATGTGTAAGAGTCAAGACCAAGTCTTTGCCAAAATAAAAGATCTTTCGCTCAGCAAAGCTCGCCAAAATTCCGACAAGGAAAAATTGGCAAGATCTTGACCCATTGACTTTGATTCCGACTCGCGCACCGCGTATGCAACGAAGTTCAATGTGACACCGTGTCATCCGGCTTTGCCGCCCGACCCATGCCTATTATATTCTCTGGACATTACCGAAAGTCAAAAACCGTCATTCGCTCAAGCGAAACTCTGTCGAAGATCCGTCGAAGGCAGAGACGAGACTTTCACGGTATTGCCTTGACTATAATCCGCATCGCTCGTGCGTTGAAAGGTCCTATGACCCGCTAGACCCGATAGGAGCGTTTCTTACTCTGGTCGGTGGGATCCGCGTGCCCTATAGGACCCTCGCCCGGGCCGTCCACCCCGGGAGGTCGAAATACGTGGAATACGAGGGGCTTATAGACGTAGTGACGGAACCCACCGATCCAGATCTAGAGTAGTTGTGAAAAAGAAGGGCGTAACCCCTTTTCCAACCAAATAGATATTAATAAAAGACACTGTTTTAAGTAAACTTGAAGATTCTAATTTGCATATTGCCCGAGCCTTCACCTAAACACCTACCCCGAGTCTAAACCTTTCCTATCCCTTTCCCGCAGCCGAGAAAGAAGTGGGTGAGAACACCGGGTCGCCGACTTGTTAGCGCAGAATCCTCGCACAGCCGCTGTAATCCTCGCTTTGTCGCCTTTCGGTGTCAAAATGGCCAACATGGTAATCCACCACGGTAATGACCAAGCAATGGGAGGGGCTATCCTGGGCCAACCCAAGCCTCACATCCGGTATGATGTATGTGATTGCGAAGACCGCCTCGAGTATGAGTATCAAGAATGGATCAATGAGGACGCTCCTTCAAGGAAGAAGAAGAAGAGAAAGTCCACACAAAGCCAGGCTTAAGGAAAGATATGAAGCCGGGGACAAGAGCGTAGGAACTTTAGGAGAGCCTTCGTGCAAGTTCGACTACTATGTCGCTTATGCCAAGGAACCCGTCAAGGAACCCGTCACCCCAAGCACACCCAAACCCGATACCCCGTACAAGTGATCCTCTTGAAGCGTAAAGTGCTGAATTTGTGGCCATCGTAAAGTTCAATGAGAAGCTAGCAGCATCTAGAAGCGTAACACGTAAAGCCTATTGAATACGTAGCGCCAAGGAAGAATTAAGACCCCCTCTCGAAGAAGACTTCATCAAGCATTATCCAGCCAACCCTTCTATTGGCTACACCGACAAGGTCGTGGTGTCCAAGATCGCAAAGAGAAAATGAGTTATCAAAGTGCATTGATAAGATGAGCCAGACCCTTCACCAATGAGTCCATCGCTACGGAAGAGCTAGCCGAAAGATTGCAACAAGTTACTTTAGTTCCTCTCACCATCTTTCCACAAGACCGCTGTTAATGATTTCCGGCAAGCTTTTGATCAGTCGAGTCTCCAACTTTCGAACAACGCCGGCAAGACCGCTTACTCCTGTGGCAACAAAGAAGAAGGAGTGAGATCCCTGGTCCAACCCTTGTCAAGTTCCCCTCGAGTCAATAAGTAGTGTAGGGTCCAGAGTCTATGTTGTCTTTTCGCTTGAGTCGGGAATCTTCGAATTCCTGGGCCCTCGAGTCATCCGAAGGCCTCACGCCCGAGGATTATGAAAATGTAATCGATGTCATCTTTCCCCTTATCTTGAATGAAATGACAAATCTTTCGATTATCCTCTTATTGCCAACTTAACAAATGATAAATTAACTCAAAACTTAACAACAAGCTTAATGATGAATCATTTGAACAAGATGCAAACACACTAAACGAACAATACATTAAAGAAATCTTTAAGGTGTTTCGTAAAAGAGGAAAACCGGGCCCAAGCCGCCGAGGAGATTTTGATAAGTGTGAACTTGGGTACTATTGAGGAACCTAAAGAGACACAGATTGGAAGCTTCTTCCAGGGGGTTGAAAGGGACAGACTAATCGAGCCGCTCGAGAGAATACGTCGACGTGTTTGCATGGTCATACAAAGATATGCCGGGGCTAGACAGCTTCGATAGTAGAACACGTAATCCCTCTAGCACCAGCATGCCAAGCCGCAAAGCGTAAACCGAGAAAGATCAAGCCGAATGGTCTCTACAGTCAAAGAAGAAATTGAGAAGCTACTGCGGGTAGGATTCATCGAGTTATTGAATACCCGACATGGTTGTCCAACATCGTGACCGTAACCAAGGCCAATGGGAAGGTGCGCCGTTGTGTGGATTTCCGAGATCCGAACAAGGCCAGCCCCAAAGACGACTACCCTCTCGCCAAACATAGACATCCCGGTGGACTCCACCGCCAACTACGAAGTCAAATCCTTCGTTGATGGTTTTGCAGCTACAACCGCATCAAGATGGCCGAGGAAGACCAAGAAAAGACAGCCTTTACCACACCGTGGGGAACCCATCGTTATACAAGAATGCCATTCGGGCTCAAGAATGCCGGGGCTACTTACCAAAGGGCAGCGACCGCACTTTTTCATGACATGATCCACAAGGAGATTGAGGTCTACGTAGACGACATGATAATCCACTCCAAAGGAGAAGGTGGGCAAGCACTTTGTTGACCTACGAAAATTCTTTTCGAGAGGCCGAGACAAAGATTCCATGAGACTAAACCCCGCCAAATGCACCTTCGGAGTGACAAGGGGAAAAGTGCTCGGGTACATGGTCACGGAGCGAGGTATAGAAGTTGACCCCGAAAGATCAAAGCTATCATGGATATGAGGCCACCTCAAACCTGCATGTAAGTCAAAAGCTTCATGGGAAAATTGCAAGACATCACCGTTTGTCAATCGCTGACCACTATGTGCGAGCCCATCTTCAAGCTCATGAAGAAGAATGTGGACACGTAATGGACCGAAGAATGCCAGACGCCTTTGACTGCATCAAGGCATACTTAGTACATCCCCGGTACTATGCCCCCACATAGACGTAAGCCTCTTCGCTCTATCTAACCGTCACGTACACGGCAATGGGGCTATGCTTGCTCAAGAGAAGAAAGACTCTCGGTAGAAAATGCCATTTACTTTGTCACCGGAAGCTACAAGGGAGTGAGCTCAATTACTCAAAGATGTGAAAAGACCTCTCAGGATCGGTCCGGGTAGTCGGCAAGTTGAAGCATTATATGCAAGCCCACCCCGTGAACTTGGTCTCGAAAATGGACCCCATCAAGTACATCTTTGACAAGCCTTCCCTATCGATGCGTCTAGCGAAGTGGTCCTTCTTCTCGCGTAATACGACATCAACTATGTGACCGTAAAGGCCATCAAGGGTCAAGCATTGTCGATCACCTCGGCGAACTTCCCCAAGGTAATGAAGACAGAGGGCCCGAACCCCAATTTCCAGATGAAGGGATCTTTGCGCTTGAGCCCGAAAATAGATGGCAGCTTGTTCTTTGACTGAGCCGCTAACAAAAGAGGAAATGGTGTAGGAATGCTATTGGTCGATCCGAAAGATGAGCATACCCCCATAGCCCTCAAGTTGAACTTTCTCGCCACGAACAATGCCGCCGAGTATGAAGCCCGCATTGCCGGGTTTGGAGGCCGCCTTAGAAAGAAATGTCAAGGAGCTCGAAGTTTACGGAGACTCACCCCGATCATCAACCAAGTCTCCAACAAGTGGAAGACTCAGACCCTAATCCGCAACGGTATCATGCCCATATGGAGGAGTTGATCGGACGCCCGAGAAGTGACTTTCCACTACTTGCCGAGGGAAAAGAACAGATTCGCAGATGCTCTAGCTACTCTAGCCTCATTGGTAGAGATCCCCGAGGGAAAAGCCATAAAGCCCTTCAGAGTGGGTAGAAGAGAAGCCCCGCCTTTCGTTGTGAAGTGGACCTCGGGACCCGAGCCTATAAAGGAACCTTGGTATAATCGTATTTACCAATTTCTCAAAGACGGAGAGTCGCCTTTCGTAGACGAAGAAGGTAGACCAAAAGAAGGAGTCGAGCCAAAAGCTTGCAAGCCCCGAAAAGGTTGGCTTCTCGCATGTCATTCTAGGAGGCAACCTATACAAGAAGCGGTATCAAGGACCACTCCTCTTATGTGTCACTCAAGAAAGAGCCAGAGAGTTGATGACCGAAGTCCACAATGGTCCCCTCAAGGGTCCTCACATGAATGCCGTGAGCCCCGATGCAAGTGATCCTCGTAATGGGTTACTACCGGATCTCCATGGAAACAGATGCGTTCAACACGTCCGAACTGCGACAAATGCCGCCGGTTTGCCAACCTCAACCATCTCCCACCTCATGACCCGTACCGCATGACGACTCCTTGGCCGTTTGCAACTTGGGGCATTGACGTGATAGGGAAAATATCCTCATAGAAGCAATGGGCACGAGTTCGTGTTGGTAGCCATCGACTACTTCACCAAGTGGGTAGAGGCCAAGTCCTACAAGGTCCTCACTTCCGTAAAAGTGGCCCAGCTTCATCAAAGAAAACATAATATGCAGATATGGGGTGCCCAACGAGATCATTTCTCGATAATGGGTCACACTTCGAAGGAGACTGCGATAGACCGTCGTCGACCCGTAGTTACTTACTCGCCACAAGTCGTCCCCGCATGCACCTCAAACCAATGGAGCCGTGGAAGCCGCTAATAAGACACTCGAGCGGATCATCCGAAGATGGCCACCCGTGGTCGTGATTGGCCCGAAAAGCCGCACCTAGCACTCGGGGCTACGTAACGTCCGTCGAATGTGCCCACAGGAGAAACTCCTTTTGCCCTAACTTACGGGATGGAAGCAGTGTTACCGGTGGAGTTGGAAATCCCGTCATTAAGGGTCCTCCTGGAAAACAGTGTCAATGAAGTAGAATGGTTGCGCAGCCGGCATGATGAGTTAGCCCTGCTTGACGAGAGAAGGCTAAAAGCCATGGAACACACCCGAGCCTACCAAAGGCGAATGGCCGAGCGTTTGATAAAAAGGTCAAGGCCAGCAGACATCAAAGAGGGCGACTTAGTGCCGAAAGTAAAGCCCCTACCGCAGACAACCCCCGGGAAAATGGGAACCCGTCTGGATCGGCCCTTATGTGGTGCGTAAAATACCGTCGGGAGGAGCAATGAAGCTTGCGTACTTGGATGGCAATCCCTTTGTCCACCCGGCCAACGGTGATAAACTCCGAAGATACTATGTCTGATAAAAAAAAATAAAAAAAAATAATAATAAATAAAAAAAAAAAAGAAGAAAAAAAAAAGTGCAAAAAGAGTAATGCCCAGCTAGGCTGAAGACCCCAAAAAGGGCGGTCTAGGCAAAAGACAGGGCTGCACATAAAAAAAAATATATAAAAAAAAAAAAGGAAAAAAAAAGAAAAAAAAAAAGTGCAAAAAGAGTAATGCCCAGCTAGCCGAAAACCCCAAAAAGGGCGGCTCTAGGCAAAAGACAGTGGCCGCACATAAAAAATTATTAGTTCACCAGAATGAACTACGAAGACCTGAGCCCCTTAGCCTTTCTTGTAAAAGGGGAACGTAGGCAGCCATATATGGTTCGGTCTAAACAATAAAAAGGACGATTAAGTTTCCATGAAATGTGTCCTAAACAATAAAAAGGACGATTAAGTTTCCATGAAATGTGTCCTAAATAATAAAAAGGACGATTAAGCTTCCATGAAGTGTGTCCTAAATAGTAAAGGGCATTTCAGTTTTCATAAAGCGGGTCCCAATCAATAAAGACATTTGAATTTCCATGAAATGTGTCTTGATTAATTTCTAAAATAATATTTCTTGTTCATTACAAGTTAAAAACTTCTTGATGAGTTCAAGCACGGTCTACCTCTTAACTCTGCTAACCTGCTAAAAAGATCTAAAATACAACAAAATGCCTAAATAAACTAATGTGTTTGCAAATGGCAATAAGAGGATCTTGAGAAAAGACTTGTCAGTCGTCATTCGCTGAGTCTTCTTCAGTCTTCTTCCCTTTTCCTCGGCCTCGTCGAGTCTTCTTCCTTTTCTTCTCAATAATGTCGGTATCCCTCATCCCGACCTCTGGTATCCTCACTGGAGCCTCTACCAACCCCGTGTCAATGAGCGCTCTCTCTATACGGGCATGAGTCCGCACCTCCTCCCTCTCGAGCCTCGCCAAAGGAGCGACCTCTGACAATCTCTTGTACCGAGCCTCCATATCTCCGACCAAGTCACCTGACCGGTTATGGCAACTCGCCTTAGCCTCAGCCTCCCTCGTAGTCCTACTCGAGTCACGCCCGCCTCCCAATAAAGCTCGACGTCTATCCTCCAAGATAGCCCGAGTCGTTCCCATCTCCCTCTCGTACTACCCCAAGTAGACAAAGTGGTCAAGATGGTGCTCTTCCCGCTCCCCGAAGATAGCCCCGGGTGGGAAAGCAAGATGTGTCCAAGCCCTCGAGAAGAAAGAGAAGCCGGGCCGGATCTCTCATATCCAATGACACCACCTCCATGGTCCGGATGTCCTCCCAATCACTCAATGGCTCCCGTAAAGCCCCAAACCGCCCGGATACCAAGCAAAGGTATGTAGAAGGGCGACCGGGCCAGAATCCTGGGAACCCTCACAAAGATAAGACTCCCGAAATATCCTCCCGGTCCGCAACCTCCAATGTGGTATCCACCAACGGATGTCCGAAGTGGATAGCCTAGCCATCATCGCCTCCCAGCCTACCCCCGTTCTCGCCGCCTAGGTGCACCTCTCCGAGAAATCACCCAAGGGACACCGAGTCGGCAAAGCCCTGTGCAAAGCCCCGAGCCTCTCCCGCAGCCTACAAAGTCAACATAGCCGGACTCCGGACCTCATGAAACGGTCTCCCGAGCCATCCTATCAATCCCATGAAATGTCTCTCCCAAAACCAGCGGGACAATATCCTTCCCACTCCCCGCAGCCTCCGACCATGTCCAAGAGGCCACTATGACAGATCCCCACGGACTCAAGTTGAACAAAATAGAGAATACGCAGAGAATGAAAGCATCCATAGCCACCGTGGTCGCAGCCATATCCTGGAAACCCAAACTTGCCCGGGATATCGAAAGGTCAATCCTATCCGGGCTACCATCATCCTCTCAGCCTCTCCCAAAGGAATCTCGCAAAAAGATGCAAGCTTTACCGTCACCGGCACGTCTCCGATCAGCGGAATAGATATAGCCTCGCCTCGGGACTCCCAATCAAGGCTCTGAAATCTTCGTGCGTTGGGACGATTTCGTTGTAAGAAAAGCAAGAACATGTCTCCTGACGTCCTGTAACTTTGTCATGGCTCTCAACAGATCCCAATCGGGCGGGAGATCCCTCAAATGCCATAAAGACTTGATCTTGAAGGAAGAATCAAGCAGCCCTTGTGATTTTGGAAGTTATATCTCGCCCAAGATTGAAGACCGGATAGAAAATGGTCTCGCTTTCCCCCTTTTTGCAATCTAACGAGCTTCTCCATCGCAAAGTGATCAAAGATGGTGCTTTTAGGTCCAAAATATGCTCTGGGAACAATTGGGACAAGTCTAGAGTGAAAATGAAATGAAATGGCCAAGCCTTGCTTTTATTCGTAAAATAACTGGGCCTTCAGACAGAATCGTTAGCCGCACGGCTACATTTGCCCTCAAGGCCATGCCGCACGGCTACATTAGCTCTGCAGAAAATTCTGCAGCAACCAAAGTTGCTGCCCAAGGGAGTTTTCACCCCACTTTTTCAACCAAAACCCGTACGTAAACATATCCGTAAGCCATTCAAGCATTTATACACCATTATAAATCATTTTGGCCCATTTTCAGCCCCAATTCCAAGCAAAAAGTCGCCCCCAAGGCTCGATAATATGCAAATTGAAAAAGCATGAATTAGAAAAGCAATTAAAACATAAATACAATGTTTTCGCCCCATCGGCGCCCAAATAAAGCAAAAAATAAACAAGTTGTGCATAAAAATTGTAAACTGTTTGTTTTTGTTCCAAGTCTATTCTAGAGACCTCCTAGGCCTCCGATTCTTCTTCATCTTCATCGCTGCTCAGCTCATAAATGCTAGCCTCCCTCATCAGGTCCTCCTGGTCGCTCACATCGATAGATGGACATTATCGTGCCCGTACTGCCCAGCCGCTCTCCAGAATGCGGGCCGTTGGGTCCCCGCCCCGAGGCATGGCACTGGAAGAGTACTCCGAGGCCGATGAGGTAGACGCCGTGCCCCCGACGTGCCGTCTCTTGCGCCCAGCTCCGTGCATCCGCCGCCGCCTTCAAGCGCAGCCGCCTTCCTCGTAAGAGACCGGCACATGTCCTTCCAGCCCCTATTCCGCCCGACCACCTATCGTAAGTGCGAGCCGGAACCCGAGAAAAAAAAAGAAGAGAAAAATCTCGTAAAATCTCGTAAAATTGCAAAAGCAAAAATCCGAAAGCTAAAAAGGGAATAAGACCCTAAGAGTACACTTACAGTGCTATCAGGCGGCAAGGTGTACCGGGGCTCCCTAAGCATCGGGGACAGTATCCTCATCCTCCTCGGCACTCCATGGACCACGTAGGACAGATGTGCAGGAGGGATCGGCGGGTCAAGAGGCTCATCCTCCCCATATCCCTCGAGTGACCGCCGCCTTCACTAGCTTCGTGGCGTCCTCAGCGCCGCTCCACAAACACAGCGTAGGGGGTGTCCATGTCAAAATACTCCTCCGCAGCCTATGCTCGCTCGGTACCTAGCAATCTCATCCGCCGCCGCCCCTCGGGCCGCAAGCATCCGTGCCGGGAGGGTCGAAGGAGTAATGGCATCTAGTGGAGGGATACGGCCATGCGTCTTTGTCTCGAGAAGCGGTCCCCAAGTAGATGACATCACATGTCGCCGTAAGCCACCTCCTCTCGCCTCGTCACCTCTATAGCATCTCCCAACAAAATCTCTCGGATACCTCGCCTCTGGGTAGAAGTCCACTCCATCGTGCCCATCCTCGTTGATGACCGGCCTCACCATTTTGTAGTCGAAGGTAATCCGGGTCTTCCCCGTGAATTTATCTCTCGCATCTCCTCTCCAGCGAACCATAGCAGGGAAGATGGTGACATCACTCTGCTGGGTCCGAGGGAAGAACCCGATCACCTCGCAAAACCAGCCCGCATGTTCAAAAAATCAAAAGGTCATTTTCTCTCTTATAAAAGTCTCAAGACAGGAAAAGAGAAAAGAAAAAAAAAAAGGGAGACTACCTCAAGGGCAAAAGAAAAGCCCATCGGAAGCGCCTTTGTTCCGACCGTACATGTCCAACGAGAAGTAGAGCTCCGCCAATCCGGCCTCTCCCCAAGAGACCGTCCCAATCCCATCAACATCCTCCAGAGAGTCGAGGAGGCAAGTCATAGCTATCGTCCTGCATTGGCAAAGATAGTGACCGATAGCATCAACCATATGAATGCTCTAGCCATACAGCTGGCAGCCACATCATTAGCAAGAAAATTTCGCATGGAAGTCTGGATCGCCACCTCGACATTCCGTGTCTCCATCCCTGCCCCTGGGAATCGGCTCAAACCCTACCAAAGCCTCGGAACTCCTCCGCCGTGATGTGGTCCTCCAAGTCACGGGCCTCCCGCTGAACCGTAAGCCCGTAATAGCAGTGAAAATCGGCAGGAGTCACCGCGCCTCTCCTCACTGTGTGAAAGCTATGAGTACCGTCCCCACCGTAACTCGTAAAGGGCCTCGGACCAAGCCCTTGCTCTTCGAGGTGATGTGGACACCCCTACCGATAGCCTCTACAAATGCATCCAGCGCAGCCCTCACCACCGCTGGGATTCACCCCATCCTTCTCAAAATCCGGCATCCTCTCGCCAAAGCTTGACCGCTATCTCCGACGGTCCTCTAGACTTGTTCTCCTCGTAGACAAGCACATCAAAAGAAGCGTGGGCCCTTCATATCATTTCAAAAGCATGCATATATTCAAAAGTGCACATATTTTCAAAAGAAAAGCATTCATAAAAGTTTTTCTAGCATAACTTTTGCATAAAAAACGTGTCTTTCATCACTTGAAACGCGTCATTGCTTTCCTAAAGCACAAAAATCACAATTTTTCGCACATAAGCATTATTTTTCAAAAAATGGCATGCATGAATCATTTTCATCTTCCAAAATCATGTTTTCTCATTGAAAATCAGAATTTTGACCTAGTTCTAGCACAAGGCAAGAACTCCGTCTCATATTTTGAAAAAATTCTTACTTCATTTTGCGAGAAAAAAGTGAGTCATTCTCATAATTTTTGTCAAATAAAATTGCACATGCATATTCTTAGCCTCATAGGTTGTTCATGCATCTCAAAATCATTCAAAAAAATCATTCAAAATCCTATAATTCGGGTCAAGCCCTAAATCATTCAAAAATCAAGCAAAATCATCGGATTTGAGCAAAATGAGAATGCTTACCCCAACCGATCGCGGGTTCGTTGATTTGTGCTCCCTTCTCCCCGGATAAAGCTCCGATGGAGGCGTAAGGAAGTCATACTTCCTCTCCGTCCTCACGAGCTCCTTCCTCCTCCTTCTCGCGGCCGCCGAGATGTTTCTCCTTGCTTGCCTTGGTATGGGATTGCCCTCCGGATCCATTTCAAATCAAAGGGAAGCAAAAGGGTTGAAGAATTTCGAAATTCTCTCTCTCTCTTCTCTCTCTCTGCGTTCTTGGGCGGCAACAAGTGCCCAATGCCCGTTCAAAACCTGATTTTAAATAATCTGGAAAAAACAGGCTTCTAGCCGTACGGCTTCTTTTTCTCCATCTCATGCCGGGCGGCCTCATTCGCTCTGAGCAGAAATTACAATCCTGCCCCTGGACCTTCCACCTGGGCATGCAATTTCCGTTATCTTTTAACCAAGATAACATCTTTCGTAAAATATCCCTTATCTCTTTAGCAATCAAGCTTTATTCCCGCCGCTCCGTTAATTCCGTTATAACGGGATAACACTAGGTGACAACCTCCGAATTGTCGAACTCTAAACTTCGTGCTACCTCTATCCGCGAATAGCGAAGTATGCCCAAGTCATTCATCAGTGCTACCACTATCCGCGAATAGTGACGTATGCCCAAGTCATTCCAACTTGTGCTACCTCTATCCGCGAATAGTGAAGTATGCCCAAGTCATTCCAACTTGTGCTACCTCTATCCGCGAATAGTGACGTATGCCCAAGTCATTCCAACTTGTGCTACCTCTATCCGCGAATAGTGAAGTATGCCCAAGTCATTTCAACTTGTGCTACCTCTATCCGCGAATAGTGAAGTATGCCCAAGTCATTCCAACTTGTGCTACCTCTATCCGCGAATAGGAAGTATGCCCAAGTCATTCCAACAGTGCTACCACTATCCGCGAATAGTGACGAATGCTCAAGTCATTCCAACTTGTGCTACCACTATCCGCGAATAGTGACGAATGCCCAAGTCATTTCAAATTGTGCTACCACTATCCGCGAATAGTGACGAATGCCCAAGTCATTTCAAATTGTGCTACCACTATCCGCGAATAGCGACGTACGCTCAAGTTTCCCAACTTAAGTTACCTCTATCTCCGTCATAAAGAGATAGCGCCATAAGCTCTAGCTTCATCAGTGACACCCTCCGAATTGTCAAAATCTCAAGGATCCTAGACATCGTTCCTAACTATCTAGTGATGCTTGAACTACGATCAAGGCTTCGATTCCTCCGGATACGTAGGTAGCCTTTTATAAAAGGTCCGGCCATTCGACCACTTTGGTCACCCCGTTTCTTTGTCACTCCTCGCTGATAAAGCGCCCCTCATAAAAGTTCAAATATTCGACCACCTCGGGTCACTTCCTAGCATGTCCCCAAGAGGATCAATTGCTTGACCTCCTAGGTCATTTTCTTCTTCTTCCTGGCAAGAGACCGCTCTCTTCTTCCTTCCCCAATGATCCTAATTCCGAACTACGGCCCGGCTTGATTCCTCCGGATACGTAGGTAGCCTTCCAAAAGGTTCACCACTCGACCACCTTGGTCACCCAATCCGTCTCCGCATTCGCGATCGGATCCTTTTCTATCGACAACCCCACTCGCCTTGCAAGTGACGCTGCCGAGGGGCTTCGTAAGTACCCAAATCGGCTCATGCCTTCCTGCTAATTTTCCCGACATTTCGGTAAATTTTCCTAATTCTGACCTTCCTAGTGTTCCGGAATGTCCCGGAACAAATTCCCAAATTTAAATTAGGGTCTGTAAGGAGCCTTCCTAATTAAGAAAACACGTTTTTCTTAATTAGGAGAAGCTTCTAGAATGATGCCACCTTGCATGGTTCTAGAATGCCGTAGTCATTGTGGGATAAGACCGCACGGCCTCATTTGTAAAGGGCTCGCAGCCGCACGGCTTCATTAGCCTTATCCAGCATCGCCTATAAATAGAGCCCTCCTCTACCCATTTCAACAACAACAACAACACAAACAATCACACACACACACTCCATAGCAGTCCGTACGTGAAGAAAAACCCTCAAGGCTCAAGAAGGCGAAGAAGAAGCTCAAGAAGCCATGGGCTCCCCCTCCCCTCCTTGAAGACCCAAGAAGAACCTCTCCTCCTAGCTCCGTCCGGCTAGAAGCGAAGGAAACGATTATAACCTCGCGCACGCCCCTAACCTTGCATTTTAATTGATATACTTGCTCAGTTGCACGTATCCCATATATCTTTGCTTCGGGACTTGGCATTTATTCATAAAGATCATATCTTTTATCACCCCCTTTCCCCTTTGCATGCATTAAGACCTCATTTGTCATAAAAATGTAGTCTTTTTCATAAAGGTGCATCCTTTGCACCTAAAATCCCTATTTTCATCAATAAAAATGCATCCTTTCGCATCAAAACCCTCTTTTTTCAATGCATCATTTGCATAAAAATCAAATCTTTATGCATCATTTGCATAAAGATCATTTCTTTAAATCAAAAAGCATCATTTGCTAAAACCAAAATGTCATCTTTTCTCATTAAAGAGTCATTTTTTTATCATGCATTTCCCCTTTCCCTCAACCTTGGAACGGACCGGTGTAAAAGTTCTCATCTTTGCATCGTTTCCTTCCATTAAAGGTTCATGATTTCTTTAGGAAAAGGATAAATTCTTGAACCCTATATCTTCCGATTATCGCTTAAGAATGAGTATGAAGCCTCTATACGAGCCTTCCGACCGGGTCTTAAAGCGTAGGATTGATGGGGCTAAGGATCATTCCTTCTTCTAAAGAACCTCATCTTTGACCCAAAAGAGAGTCATTCTCTCGATCACGCAAGTCCCGAGGGTCCCGAGGTTTAAAATGTGCGATGATCATAAGTCATAAGATGAGGACTCCAGATCATAATCCCAAATACATAAATTCCAAGTGAATCCCGAGCGACAACCAACAAATGGTTTGTAGACAGTCCGGAAGACAACTTCAGACATTCCTCCCCCTTATTTTCAAACACATACGCACACTTAAAGCAAAGCACGCAAGCAAACACGATTACATGAAATCTTGGGAGACTTGCTCCGGCAAGGC